>JAOEGT010078626.1:0-15217 GCA_025447795.1 Speoplatyrhinus poulsoni
TGGCCCCTCCCCTGAGACCACTTTGCCTTGGGAGACCCTACCAGGAGCACAAGGCTCCAGACAACACAGCTGTCAGGATCATAGGGACACACAAACCTCTCCACCACGATAAGGTGATGGTTCCCGGAGAGGAGAATAGAAGTCAATATGACAAAATAACCATGGTATGGTTGAAGCTCAAGTTTGGAGTTTTACATACTTGGCTTATTTAGTGGGATGCAAAACTGTGAGCTATATATTTGTGCACCTTTTTTATATAATGACTGAATTACACCAAGCCATGGTGTTACATGTGTGTCTTTGGTCATAGGCAGGGTGTAGCCTAGTCTAGATACTGACATCTGTAGTGTGTGTATATATGGTGGTGGATATCTTGAGTGGCACTTCTTCCTTATTTCGTTTCCTAATTCTGAGATGTCCTAGTCCTGGAATAAGCTTGTTAAAGCTGTAATCAAGTTATTCATCTTCCTGTACTTTATATTTAATTGCTGCATGAGGCAATAACACTTTTTTACACTATTAACCAATAAGAGCAGGATTTGCATCACATGCCACTAGATGATCTCTGTCTGAGGCCGAGACAATAGTTTTCAAAACTTTTTTTTTAATAAAAGAAAATATTAAAGGAAAAATGCTGATTTCAGCATATTCTGCTTGATGGTTTTGTGGCTAAAAGTAGTATTGCAAGCAAGGTACATGGGGTGTCAGTTGAGGCATACTACTACTTTTCTTTGCTTCAATGGTGGTTTTGGTTCTTTGTGGATTCACTAGATCTCTTCAACATTGTTCTTACCAGACGCACTCTAGAACTGAGGGGCCCATATCATGGCCTCGGCCCTAAATGTGTATGCTACAGAAGGTGTTGGGGGTGGAGTTGTTAATAGTATTATTTAGTAGTATTGGTGCTTATTTGTCCATGATAATTTAATTCCTGTGATAACCAGTAACTAACAGCAGAGCCGTGTATTCTCCCTATAAATGACACGTCTTATTTATGTTTGTCCACTGTTGTCAAGGTTATTCACAATGCCCTCAAACCAGACTCCATCTTTACAGCTAAGACCGGGGAGGGGAAGGCTCTTCCCCAACTGTTTCTTAGGTTACTAAATGTGTACAAGCAAGGAGCATCTAAATAATAGCCCACATGGGTTGTACCCCCAATCCTCCCCTCAAACACACATACAATGTCTCTCACCCCTGCCCCCACCCCTCCCACTCGCTAAAGCATCTGTCCCTGTGGAGAATGTGCATTAGCCTAGCATACATTTGGGCGCACAGCCTCAAGCTTTGTGTGTGTGTGTATATAAATAAATAATATATCTCTCTCTCTCACACACACACGGCTAAATGATCGAGCCTGCAGAGGTGGGGGAAGGGGAGGAAACAGGAAGGAGGTATGATGGGAGAACATGAGGCAGGGAGGGGAAGAGCTAAGGGAGGGAGAGAGAGAGAGAGTCAGGAGCTAGCATGTTACAGAGAGAGAGAGTGGGAGGCTGTCTCCCACCCAATGTGGGAGGAGGGGAGGACAGACAGCATGCACGCCCCTCTCACACAGACGGAGGTGGAAGGAAGTGGGGGATTGAGAGACGGAGGAGAGAAGAGAGGAGCGCCGTTTGTCAGAGCCTGCGAGTGTGCTATTTCACCGTCAGGGAGAGAGAGAGAGAGAGAGAGGGAGAGGAAGCACACTAACGGAGGAGAGGACGGATGGAGCCGTGACTTTTGTGAATTAACGGCGTGAGGGAGCGGAGAGGAGGAGCGGCACGTTTTTCGGGGAGTAGACCGGGAGGAGAGCTGCCTGGAGGAGGAAGGAGAGAGGAGCATCCAGTCTGCTGCAGTGTGGACATCAACATGGGTTCTCACGTGAACATGGAGTCCTGCTTCAGCCGTGCCAGGGCTTTTCAACTTCACGCGTTTTAAACAAACAAACAAGGATTCCAGTTCTTTAACAAAATTCTCACTTTGGACAACAGAGTATGTTTTAATGTCTTAATAGACTAAATGCAGTCCATACAATTTTAATACTTTTGTATATCAAATGTATCTCTTTTCAGTTTAGCAATTTTGTACAAATGTAATGTCTCCTCGGCAGAACTTATTTGCTGCAGTACAGGATATTCAGGTTGCTTTTATGCAAGTCTTCAAAACGTCGGTATTTGTTAGCTATAGATGAGGGTTGGTGTATTGTGTTATGCCTTGTAGTTTCTGTTGTTAACACTAGTACTGTTTTCCATAGCACTAGAGCCAATGTCGGATCCTAGATTTGATTGGGCTTTATAGCTGGCGCGACGTGGGCAAAACTTTTATAATTTCCTGAAGTGTTTATCGATCTCTCTAGGACTCTTGGTTATGTTTCACCCCTAGCAACCTCCAACAATCCTCATTGGATACTGTATTTTAAACGGTAATGAAGGCTCTTTGATGTGGCCTGAATTGCTGTGCTGTACGGCGCTGTGAAGGAAGCGTCTTTATCTGAAGCTATCTGCTGTCAGAACTTCTTAGTCTATATCCTCTGCAAGCATCTTTTTTTTTTTTGTCTGTTGCCATAGCAACGGGTGTCAAGCTGCAGAGAGTGAGATGGAAGATTTATTTGATTGTTTTTTTTTCTCTCACTTAAATTAGTTAATCAATGGTGCTGTCCTATCAGGTAAATGTGTTTTATGGCAAATTATGGACATTTCACAGTTGCATGTGATTTAAGTGTCTTTTTATGTGTTTGTTGTTCTAATATAGTTCAGACACCATTGCCATACTCCAGATAACAAAATCGCCAGTTCCACTGTGATTTTAGGTTCCACTTGTATTGCAACCTCCGGAGAGAACTCTGTCTGTCTGTCTGTGTAGTTCCTGGTGGTGTTATCTGTTATGTTATCTGTATGTGCTTGTGGTTTTCCTCTATCTGGTCATCGCTGCACTGTTTGTGCACTACTGAAGCCATTGTGGGGCAGGACAGGACTTGTCTTGCACTCCCTTCTCTCTAGTGGCCAAGAGTTGCTATTTTGGCAAATTTTGCAAACCTTTTTATACGTGCTTCTTTTCTCTCCGGCCTGTATATTTGCATACGGTTTTCTTATAGGTGTCACAGACCGTTTCTTAGTCGCGGTTTATCTCTGTCCTCTTTCTGACTTCTCCTTGGTCACACCTCTTCACAGCTATCTGGAATGAAACCAAGCCCATCCCCGCCTGTCTGGCACTGTGTGAGCGTGTCTGGGTCCATTATGGTGCTACGTGCTTAAGGCCAGATGGATGACTAATTTGAGTCCATAGACAATCGCAGCAGTGCTAGATTGGTGTAGGCGACTGTTCCTTCTGCCCCACGCCCCAGCGCCTACTGCAAGGCAAGCCGGTGCTATTCTCTGCCGACGCAGTTCCGCGCTGACGCATTAATGTTGGCAGAAAGATATTTCTCTCTTCAGGCCCAGTGAGATTGACGTGTGTGTTTTGCTGCCAATGTTACCACCTTGTGTGTTAACAGGTCAGGTGTGTGTGTGTGTATATACAGGCTGTTCCTTTAAACAGACAGTGCCTCAACAATAACGACGCGTGGGGCTGTTAAGGAGCTGCAAGAGATAAGGAGCAGATGGGGGTTAGACTTATGTGCTGGTTTACCACCCTTCCTGCTAGTGTAGCCTTACCTGCTGAGAGCTAATGTAGACGTGTTTATGTGCTCTTGTGTTTGCCAGAGACTGTTAATGTCAAGAGACTGTTGTTTTCCCTATAGATTTAGGAGAGAGCAGGTTTGTGGTGTGTGTGTGTGTATATGCACAGTAGTAGCAGCTTGCTGTTGTACCAGGCCTCATTCGACAGAAGTGAGAGTAGATGATCAGTGCCAGGCCATGTGCCACTGCTCTCCTCTCAGGTAACCCACTAAGCCTGCTGCCTGAATTACTTGTGTCAGGCTGCGTGACGAGCGTTCACTGACAGCCGCAAATGAGCCTTTCAGCATCCGTTCAGGGTTTGAAGTTCAAACCCCTGACCAATCAGCTCTCATTACCGTCAAAAACAACAGCCAGCGGTCTACATACATTCCCGTGTCACGACGTCACTCTGCTACTGCTGCCATTGTACCAGACAACATGTCAGACCATCAACAATCTAATGGTGCTCTAGGGAAAAAAATATTTTTTATTTAAATATTGTACGAATACACTTGAACCTGAGCAGCGTTAGCTGTTTTAGCCATATATGCTCACATAGCATAGGTCAGTCAGAGAGGCCTTGCCTCACCTAACAGCCTGTACATTATCGTTCTCTCTATTCTGCCTGTGCAGGCTTTAGCGTGGCTAGCCTGTAGACAGCGCGTCGCTCAGGAGAGGGGAAGCGCCCGGGGAAACGGCGGTCGTGGGGCGTGGCCGGCTAGTAACTAGAGGCAGGGAGCCGCGTGACCTCGCAGAGGGCAGCTCTGGAGAACGGGAGAGCGGTCGAGGGAGGGGGAGAGGGCGAGGGGGAGCGAGAGATCATCTGGAAGCGGAGAGAGGAGGTGGTGGCGCGGGAGCGGGCCGAGGCGCTGGAGAGGCGGAGGCGCGCGGAGTACACCGTGTGGCAGAGGCGAGAGGACTTCCAGGAGAGGCGGGGGGAGGCCGGGAAGGCGGAGGCCAACGGGGAGAGAGGGAAGGCGGCCGCGTCGGAGGTGGTCTGGCGGAGGAGGGAGGAGGGGCAGGCGGAGAAGGACGGGGCCGTTCAGAGTGGGCAGGAAGCAGTCTGGAGGAAGAGAGTGCGCGAGTGAAAGAGGAACTCTGTAGTAAAAGTGTGCTGAGCTGTTAGCCTGCGCGGTCTGTGGCCAACAAGAGAGAGTAGGTGTTGTGTGGGGAAAAATGTGGAACCACCAGTGTTAGGAGACTGTGTGTGTGTGTGTGAGATACCACTGTGTTTGTACACACACACACACACACACCCCTCTATAACTTGGTTGGCAGTTAATGCAGTTTTAATGGGCCCGTGTCAGGCGAGGGCTACGACAGCTGGAGAGCGTTGGCCGTTTTGTACACTCTCTCTCACACACACACACACACACACACACACACACACACACACACACACACACACACACAAAAACAACAGCAGGGTGCTCAAGAGCTCGCCCCTCGATGCAGTAACACACTTTTGTTGAGACACAATCACTTGTGTTGATTCTCCACGGTGCTTGTGGCAGCTGGATGACTGGCTCTCACTGAGCAGCTATTAAGCCACTGGGACACGATACCCACATTCTTACATTGTGCTACTAAACACCGGATGCATTTCTGGACGGCTACTCAGTTCCTCGGCACGCGGTGCAGCTGCAGTCGGCTGGGGGAACTGTTGACGTCATGACGTGCGCCAGTGCGCCGCATAAAAACTCTCTCCGTTTGCGCTCTGGAATTAACTGGGATGCCGCGGCGCTCCTCCGCAGTTTCTCTCGTTGTCAGTTTATTGTGCATGAAGCAGTTCCTGTAGCAGTTTTGCCTCGGCCTCCAAATATTGAGGGGAGCGGTAACGCCGCCGATGGACTTACTGACAGACGTGTGTCCTTACGCAGGGGCACTTTGAATACTGAAGCAAAGCCACTTCCATGTGGACTTGTATAAACCGAACACTGCATATTGACCATGGAGCTTGTCCCAAAAACCAAGTACACCCACTTCAGGAGCGAATCTCTCAGCTCGACCGAGGACACGAACTCCAATCCTTGTTCGCTCCCTCCCTCCACCCCGGCCTCTCCCCTCACTCCCTCTCCCGGCTTGCCTTCCTCTCTCTCCTCCTCCTCCCTCACCCCGATACTGCCGCCCGCGTCCCCCCGCGCCGCCCAGAACAGCCCCACCACGCTGTGCTCCTTCTTCCCCAGGATGGGCGCACTCCGCCTGGGCGTCTCCGCAACTCTGCTCCCAGGCCTCAAGGCCTCCGGCAGGTCCAACCAGGCGGCTCCCCAGGGTCCCACGGAGTCGCCCAGCGACGAGCAGAGCGGCTCCGGCTCCTCTCCTCCGCCCCCTCATCATCATCATCCTCCTCCTCCTCCCCACCAGACCTCCCCCGCTCTAACGGCCCCCTCTCCCCCACCCCGCCCCCCTCTGCAGGACATGAACCGCCTGGGTGGGGCGTCCCGCAGGGCGCGGGTGGAAGGCGGGCAGCTGGGCGGAGACGAGTGGACGCGCCACGGCTCCTTCGTCAACAAGCCCACGCGCGGCTGGCTGCACTCGGACGCCGTGGTCAGCACCACCGGCGTCTCCTACAGCGTACGGGTAGGTGGACGACTCACTGGTTCACACTTGAGCTTTTATTAGGATGTGGGTGTCTTTTATTTGCAGTAGCATTCATCACCACTGGCCTTCTGAACCTGTGAAAACATATTAGAAGTATGAACACCATTGTTATTAAGGACAGCGAAACTAAAGGGGAGAGATGTATGTAGAAATTAAATAAATGCATTTAAATTTTATTTAAACATACTGTAAAATGCATGTATGCATATATTCATTCATACGTTCTAAGATTCATGAAATAATCTCAACTCTACCGAGAATGCCTAAACCCAACTTTTGAAGAACAACCAGAATGATAGAATAAGGACTCGGTTCCCTTCCTGTGCTACTGTTGTTGTCTTGGGGCTCGGGTGTAGGTGTGTCGTTAACGGTGTTGCCTTCCTGTTTCCTGTGACAGTACATGGGTTGTGTGGAGGTGATGCAGTCGATGCGCGCACTGGACTTCAACACCAGAACTCAGGTCACCAGGTGAGATTCTCTTAACTTGTCATGTTCCAGTTCAATCTTCAGATAAGTTGGGCATGGACACTAGGATTGCACGGTATTGACAAAATGTGATTGCAATCTTGGTCATGAAAACATGATATTTTGGATATTTTAACATGCGTTAAAATACAAAAGTTATGGGACAATGCATCAAAATAGATTTTATTGCATATCAAAACATGTTTTAGAACAACAGTAATTCTAAGCTACCAAGAAGGCATTTTTGGCCAATAATGTTTCCTCTTTGAGTTCCGTTGTGTTTTCTGCCTCAGCAACACATTTTCTGTCTAAATCAAACAACTAAGCCACAACAGACTCCAGAAAATAAACAGAATTGTGCATACTTTCTGCGACACGTTTGACACGATTTTGCGCAACGTGAATTTGCGGTAGCGATATTGAGTCAATATATTGTGCACTCCTAAGGGACACCCTGTTGAACATGCATGGGAGAGCTAAATACATTCCTTCTTTTGCTCCCTGTTTCTCATTCACTTTCTTGGCTCAGCTAATGGCAGTTTGTATGGTGGTGTCTGTCATACTTGAGTGTCTTGCTCTAGAATTATTATATTCTAGTTTCTAGAAATCTCCTAGTTTCCGTAGCAGTGTCTCACCTCCATTGCAATGCTTGTTTTGTCCGAGGCCTACCGGTTGCCATGGACAATGAACTTCACCGCCCACTTGGCAGCGCAGTTGTCTTTTCAGTGCACACTGTGAGTCCAGGAAGCCTGGTGTGATCTGGTTACAGATGGTTGTTACCCCTGCCTGCTGTTCTGAATGTTACAGGGAGGCCATCGCGGTGGTGTGTGAAGCAGTGCCCGGAGCGAAAGCAGCCCAACGCAGAAGAAAGGTACGCACTCTCGCGCACTCTCGCGCACTCTCGCGCCACCATTACTTATTTATAGGGCTTAAGTGGGTGGCAGCGGGAAGGCTTCTATGGATAAGGGCTAGATATAGCCTGATTGTCCATTCTGTGGTCAATGGGCGACTCAATGTCACTCTCAACACACCATCCTGTGGTCAATGGGGTACACATAGGTCATTCTCTCTCTCTCTCTCGCCCCCCAGACGTCTGATTGGCAGACGGGGCCTTTAGTGTGTTGTTGTTTTTTTAAAGAGCACAAGACGTTCTTATAAAAGTATAAAAGGTTCCACCCAAGCCGTCAATCACACATGTGGCTATATCCAGCTGCCTCCGTCGGGACACGGCTTGACCGAGGAATGTGTGGCCCAGGCCCAAAACGCAGTTCCGGGATGCAGAATAGAATAGACCAGGCCGAGCGTGGTGGTCCTCGGGGCTTGGTCTAGACCGAGGCTGGCGCGGCCGGGGGGGTGACCACATGCGTCCTGTTCTGTCAGGAATGCCGCAGTGCTGGCGTAGCTGTAGCAGCGGCCCGCGAGGCACAGCGCCGGAGTGACCCCACCGTGCCACGGAGGCTGCCCGCCGTGTGTCCTTGGTACACGATGGCCACGTCGCGACCACTTTCCCCCCGCAGCTGTTCTCTCTCAAACACACACACACATATATGCACGTGCACAGACACACAAGGCATCTCAAAAATGTGTGTGTGTACAGTTATGTACTGTGTCAGGCCTGTGGTTTGGGTGTACAGTGTGTATATGAAGCTTGTAACTATACACACGGGGACACCCAGGGCAACGCGATGGCCCAGTGGATAGCACTGTGGCCTCACCCCGTCCTTTCTGTATGCAGTTTGCATGTTCTCCCTGTGTCTGCGTGGGTTTCCCTCCATCCACAAAACATGTCAGGTTCACTCTCTCCCGTCAGCGCCGTTGACCAGTGACACTGGCTTTAATCTGGAGCTGGTCCCCAGGCGCTGCACAGCGACTGCCCACTGCTCCCTTGAGGGATGGGTTAAATCAGGGGTGGGCAATCCTGGTCCTGGAGGGCCAGTGCCCTGCATGTTTTAGATCTTTCCCTGCTCCAACACGCCTGATTCTAATGAATGGGTTCGTTAACAGTCTTCCAACGACCCATTCATGTGAACCAGGTGTGTTGGAGCAGGGAGACACCTAAAACATGCAGGGCACTGGCCCTCCAGGATTGCCCACCCCTGGGTTAAATGCATGTATGTGTATGTGATAATAAAGGCACCTGCCCCAGTTTACAGTGCAGTATAATGTACATCCCCTCACTGCCTGCATTCCCCTGTCCTCTGCAGCCTTCCTCGCGCTGCCTGTCTTCCATCCTGGGGAAGAGCAACCTGCAGTTTGCAGGCATGATCATCAGCCTGACTGTCTCTACTAGCAGCCTCAACCTGCTGGCCTCCGACTGCAAACAGGTGTGTTCTAGATTTGATAGAAGTCATATAGAATATACAATATAGATTTGCGGCACAAAACTGGCAAAAAAGTGTGTGTATATTGCTCTATCTCTCTCTATCCACGGAAACTTTTTTTAATTTGCATAAAATATTTATCTGTCATCTGTGCAGAAATTCTATTTATATTCCGCTAACTGGTTTTGCTAGCTAGGATTTGACTGTGTGTGTGTGAGCCAGAGTGTATCCAGCTAGTGTTAACAGAGGAAGTAATTGCGTTCTTGCCTGCGTTTTGTTTGTTTACCAAAGATCCATCCATGGGCCCCAAGATCTACTTGCCAAAGCTTTTTCTGTAGACTAGATGGCAATGTGATACTACCCACCTCTAGTCCATGTATGGCGTAATGGAGACCTGTTTATGCTTGTTTTATGAGAGGCTGGAACAAACGTATTCTTTGGAGGAATCCAAGCATCACAGAAAAAAAACCTTGACTTCTTTGAATTACACACAAGCCGCGTTACTCGTACAATATGCTCATTGGCCCACGTGACAGGATGTGATGCCTAATGAGTTGGCCTATCAGCTACCGAGTGATCTTTGCCTCTGCGGTGAGTGCCTCAGCGCAGAGCTCGCATTAGCAAGACATGTGACGCGCCGCGCTGCATTCGCCCACACGAGGAGACCACCGCGCCGCCCCGCGCAGCCCCCATTAGCGAGCGTTGATATCTCTATTGATCTAACATGGGTTGCTATGAAGTCCATTTGCCTCCCTGGCTTAGCTTTAATCCACGCTGCATCTGACGGTGCTGAAATGGAGGCAAAAACAATCCCCATTGCTCAATAAGCACTCCGTTTTCCTCTCCTCTGTCTTGATGCATTCACCTCGCTCACCACATCCTTCACACCGCCCCGCCCCCATGTTGTCTGTCTCCCGCCCTCTCCCTTTGGTGTCTTCCACAGATTATCGCCAATCACCACATGCAGTCCATCTCTTTCGCCTCTGGAGGAGACCCAGTGAGTCACTTAGCCGTCTCCACACAAGGCTGTTACCCATCATCCTCTGCTTCACTGCTCTGCTTCTCTGTTTACGAGTGACCTCCAGTATACACAGAGAGGCTGCACATGCAAATCATTAGTTTTCTATATGGTCTATTAAAGATGATCTCTCTAAATAGTATTTCTCTGTTTACGAGTGACCTCCAGTATACACAGAGAGGCTGCACATGCAAGTGATTTGTTTTCTATATGGTCTATTAAAGATGATCTCTCCAAATAGTATTTCTGTTTACGAGTGACCTCCAGTATACACAGAGAGGCTGCAGATGCAAATCATTAGTTTTCTGTATGGTCTATTAAAGATGATCTCTCTAAATGGTATTTCTCTGTTTACGAGTGACCTCCAGTATACACAGAGAGGCTGCACATGCAAACCATTTGTTTTAACTATATTTAAAGATGATCTATCTGAATAATATTTTAATAATATCTTGCCGAGCAGTGTTTTCATCTCTTCCTGCCTGCACATTCTTCCTTCCTGTCCCCGCCATCTGTCACTCCATCACTCTCTCGCTGTCTATCTTCTTTCAGTCTTTTAAGTTGCTTTCCTGCCTTTGTCTTCATGTAATATGTGACTGAAAGCCCCTTCTCCCTTTTTTGTACTTTTGTCCTAAATCTGCCCTGCACGTTTTCCTCCCATTCTGCTCCTTCCCTGCACTCCTCGACTTCCTGATTGTCTTCCCCTCTTTTCCACTCTCCAGGACACGGCAGAGTATGTTGCCTACGTCGCCAAAGACCCAGTCAATCAGAGAGGTGAGACCCCTTCAGTCAGCTTTACGTTGTTACGGGTGATGCGGTGTTGTTTGGTATCCTGTGCTGGGGTCTGTTAGACAAGTATTGTTTGGTATCCTGTGTTGGGGTCTGTTAGACAAGTATTGTTTGGTATCCTGTGCTGGGAGTTGGAAAAGCAGGCTTGTGGTACGTGATTGTAAGCTAGCTAAGCACTTTGTATCAAATTCACCAAATACCTCCTTGCAGTTCACTGTGCGTGCGGAAAAGTACACACAGTGAATAATGTATTTTTTTTCCGGTGTTATGGCACAGCCCTGGCTCTGTAAATGGGAACGCAAACAAAGTGGTGCCTACTGCACCTCACAACAATGTCCTCGCCTTTACAATGCATTTCCAATATGTGGAGAAGAGCTTATGGGGAAGCGGCCTATGGCATGGAAAGGAGAGGTGTTTTTGCATTGATATGAACAAGCTTTCACCAGAATCACTTACTATATACTTACGTAGACATGTTTTCTTACTCTGGCGTTTGTCTCCCACAGCTTGTCATATCTTGGAGTGTTCAGAGGGCCTGGCTCAGGAAGTCATCAGTACCATTGGCCAGGCCTTTGAGCTGCGCTTTAAACAGTACCTAAAGAACCCCCCCAAGCTGGTTACACCCCATGACAGGTACATGTGGACATGTTTGCTTTCTCTTCAGACTCCTCAATTGTTTCCGGTTATGTGTTTTTATTTGTCTCTCTCTCTCTCTACTTCTCCACTCTTTTCCTCTCCCCCCAGGATGGCACCGTTTGACGCGTCCGCGTGGGAAGAGGAGGAGGATGAGACCGCTCCGCCTCCAGAGGTCCCGTACTATAACAACTTCCCCGGGAAGCAGCCACCTCTTGGCGGGCTCGTGGACACGAGGACCCGCACTGGGCCCACGCTGGTGAGACACGCCTGAATGATCACCAGCTCAGTGGGGAGACTGGGGGGGGGGGGGGGCTAATGTGTAGCTGTCAGCAGACTGGGCTTGCTGACCACACCTTGAGTAGGAGACGCCACCGATGACCTGAGTCGCGTCTTATTGGAACACTGTGCGTGTGTGTGATGATGTATGGGTTTTTTCCCCCTCAGCCCTATGGACAGCCAGGCCAGAATGACATCCACAAGCAGCCTCTGCCTCCCCTGCCAGGTAATCTACGTTAACGCGGCCTTATCTACATCTACATTACTGTGTTTTGTCAGCCTCCACTTCTCATTTTAGCCATTCATCTTCCTGTTCTCTGGGTAATGGTTAACATTGAATTCAAACACACAATGGAATGAGCAATAGGCTCGGTTATGATGCATCATTGGCCTTCCTGCTCTGGTTCCTCCATGTTGGGGTGTATTACAGTAACAAGATAGAAATCAGAGAAATCAGTGCTGCCGCATGAGAAACGACAGAATATTTTATTCTTCAGTAGTGAATAGCACTCTATACCCTGAGAATCAGCATGTTTTCTGTTTTATGGTGGATTCATACACATTTATGCCACGAAAATATCTTAAGTCCCACTTCTATTCGCCTGTCTTTAGCTTAATTTGCCTGACTAATACAAGAGAAAGGTATAGGGAAGATTTTGTGTTGTGTGCCTAACTGATAATAAAAACGGCCAAAAGAAGATGGGTCAAAGTTAAGTGAGCTGTTCCCTTTCAGTAAACGCCAAGGAAGGTGGGAGGGAAGTCTTCGATGACCCGTCGTACGTCAATGTGGATAAACAGCGCCCTCCAGCAGCTGCGGCCAATGGAAATGCTCACAGAGATGCATTTGATATGAGTGAGTAGCTGTACCCAACACGCAAACAGAAGTTCCAAATTGTCAACTGTTCATGGAGAGGCTAAAATAGTTCCCGGAAGTGCTTGGTGGGCAGTTTGAAGATTTATAACTTCATTTTTTGTCAATTAGTAGTCAATAAATGCACCGATTTACATTTAAAATGTAATTTATGTATAGGGTACTTTTAGTATTTAGGCTAACTTCCGGGAACTATTTTGAGGCTCCACGAGCCGCCATTTCTGTGGGGAAAAAAAACGGTCCATTGGGGTGAATGGAGATGCCATAACTCTTGTTCTTTCCATGGCTCTGGCTGTACCTACCTGTATGCCTGTATGTGCCCCATACTTGAGTAAAAACCAACTGTTTTACATTAATTAGCATAGCGTGCAAGCTCTCTGACTGTGTGCTGTGTGATGTACTCTAGCAGTGTAGCGTTTGGTTTGAATGTAAATCTGCTTCTAATCTCTGTTTCTGGTGGCTCATGTTACGTGTGGGTGTTGCTCCATTCACTGATTGAGACCCTGTGCCAACCTTGGTGGTTACTGTTGGTGCTGTATTTAGCCTAAGAAAGAATCCCTCCAAGGTGATTAAATGAGCAAACTGCTTATTGCGGTCTTCTTTTCTTCAGAGCCCTTTGACGATGCCCTGGGTGTTGCCGGGCCTGGGAGCCTGGGCTCTGTCTCAGCGGTGCCCCCTCTGGTAGAGAAGCTGCAGTGCGAGCCCTGGTTCCACGGCAGCCTGAGTCGAAGGCAAGCCGAGAGGCTTCTGACTCGCGACGGAGACTTCCTGGTGCGGGAGTCGGGGACCACACCGGGGCAGTATGTTCTGACGGGGCAGCAGGGGGGTCAGCCCAAACACCTGCTGCTGGTCGACCCAGAGGGAGTGGTGAGTCATTGTTGGGAAAGGAAGGGAGAACATAGGCAGTGTATGCTGGTAGAGGGAGATAGAGAGGTAGAGAGAGATTTTTTTATTGGATTGTTTGTATGTGCTACTCAGGCACTATTTAATGACTATGTGTTTCAGGTCCGCACAAAGGACCACCGGTTTGAAAGCGTGAGCCATCTGATAAGTTACCACATGGACAACATGCTCCCCATCGTGTCCGCCGGGAGCGAGGTGTGTCTGCAACAGCCGGTGGAGCGCAGGGCCTGAACCCTCCTCCAGACATGCACCCACGCACACAAACACCGCCGCTCTCAAACAACATAGATTCCAAATGAAACGCTCCCAAATAAACTCATATCTCATTGCAAGACATAACACATGCAGTACAATTCAAAGCAACACTACACGGCATTCATACAAATTAAACTCTTTTTAAACAATCACACAATGCAGCAAAGAGAACCAAACCTTTTGTGTCTGCCAAATCACTGACTGCTGTCTGCATGCTTCTGTCCTGGAGCCAAACTGTGGCCTCTCTTCATCACTTCCCTGTCAAATCGACCACCTGGTGTACTGCCACAGGTACTAAACGACCTACTGTGGAACTTGGCAAGAGACCATGCTTATTTCACAATGGGGCAAACACACTTCACATCAAGAGAACGTTGCATGATCCAGTTCCGAAATGAGAACATTCAGGAGCTCTGTGTGAATTCATAATTGAACTGAAGCATTAACCGAAAGTACCACATTGGGACAAGGAATGACATTTTGAATTCATTCATGCAAATGTCCTACATTTGGACTGGAGAAATGTCCTGTATATTTCCATTCATTCTGTTGGCTCAGAAACATTTGCCTAGTGACCATGTATTTTAACTTCGAAGACTTAATTCAGGCTCAACCGTAACACAATAATTGGAACAATGCAATTGCAAGCCATGACAATTAAATCAATCTGCTTGGTAAATAAAGTATGCATAAAGACTTTGCTTCCAATCTAATCAGGAGATCCCCCAGCCACTCCCCTTTAATGACTTTGACCCCCGGAGTGATACTTGGTGATGTCAAGGAGGACAACCTGTATGCAAAAACAGGGACTGCTATGCCAATGACCATCCTCTCTGTTTCGGGTTGAGAAAATTGCCACCAGAGGGTAGAATTGTCTGAATTTTTAAGATGTCTTTTTTTATTTTATTTAAAAGGACCTTAACATTTATATTGACTTTCTGTATACAAGTTTAGGACTCATAATGGACATTTTGTGCACGGTGATCGATTCAGAGGGAGCGAGATACATACATTTCTCACTTTACAGCAGGGCCCACACCTTCTCTGCATGCCAAAGAACATCATGAACTGGGTCACTAAAGGTGCTGGACATTATAATAAGGCTATAGCAAGTGCATCTTATGTGGCATGGGGAGTGGAAAAACTATGTAAACTAAACCGCACCTTTTATTTGTGTGTGTGTATGTATATATATGTATGTGTATGTATATATATATATTCGTGTGTGTATGTATGTATGTATATATATATATATATATATATGTATGTATATATATATATATATATGTATATATGTATATATATGTATATGTATGTATGTATATGTGTATATATATATATATATATATGTATATATGTATATATGTATATGTATGTATGTATATGTGTATATGTATGTATGTATATGTGTATATATATATGTATATGTATGTATGTATATGTATAT
>JAOEGT010078647.1:0-15215 GCA_025447795.1 Speoplatyrhinus poulsoni
TGGGGATTAGCCAGGATGAGCACACAGGTTTTGACCGTCAACATCATAAGACTAGAGAGAAGTTGCTGTTATTTTAACGTATGTTATTAATAAAGATGTTTTTTAAAAACAAGCAGACGTCCGAGCTAGTTACTGATTACATACATCAACTATATACGATTATACCTGGACAATCAGTGACTTGAGTAGCAGTCACACTATAAGCTCCAAGGCTTCACCAGTGGACGTACCACGTCGTAGGCTGCAGCTGCCATAAACAACCCTAAACAGCAATAGCTTTAGCAGTCATAACACAATGATTATTATTTCAGCTATTATAATAGAATAAGTCATACGCTGTGTAAAGACACTGCACACAAACTGTTGTCGATCCTTGAATGCCTGCAAACATCACTAAATCAAGCAGTTAACTTCAGTTTAGCCTGAAAAGTCTGTGTTCGTCTGGACCAAATATACAGGCTTGGATAAACCCTTTACACGTTGGTAGTCTAATGATAGGCCTGGCTGCTATGCATATTGCATAATAACATTTTAAGCTGTGCATGCATAATTGGTAAACCTATGTAATACATGTCAGGTGGATGTATTATATTGGCAAAGGTGAAATATAGCCTAGATTTAGACAACCTTTTGTGTGCATAAACCCTAGGCCTATCCATTCTCAACTCATGAAGAAATGGGAGCAAAAACAAATGTGAATGTACTGTAGCAATGAATGGTTCATGCAATTCTTCACATTCATGTTGAGTGTAGCAGAGGACATTGCAATTGATGCATAAAAAATCACCGAAATGTGGGAAATTGTGTGTCTGAATCTCAAACTATCCTGGGGGAGGACAATGGGGAGGACCCCAGTCCCCCCAGTTTCATTGTCTCACCGCTTGCAATGTGTCCCTTTCTACATTCAATGTGGCAACCCTAGTATTGGGACACAAAAAACATTCAAAAATGGCAAGTATGTTCAGATTCAGTATTAAATAATTGTACAACTATACGAGAAAGGAATAGAACATACACGTTTTGACAATTATTTGAAAAGGAGTTTACCTAGCAAAAACGTTTGAGAACCACTGCTACTCACACCCCAGCCCTGTAGATGGCGGTAATACAAGTAATTTTAGATGGGAACGGTCTAATAGAAGAATGAAAGAAATAACCTGAAATAGAAGAAGAAGAAGAAGAAGACGAAGAAGACGAAGAAGAAGAGTAAGAAGAGTAAGAAGAGCAAGAAGAGCAGCTACTGTATGCGCCTGCTATTTTAACGTGTTTGAGTATCAAAGACCATTACCTTCTTTTAGAGATATATCCGTTTTCAGATTCCCAAATACTAGTACTCGAAGCAGAAATGACAGGAATACCTCCAGATACATGGCAACCACCCACAGTCGCTTTAGAGACAACGTAAGATTCCAGGACTTCCTTTGATCATCAAATGAATGAACTCAAACTGAAAAACCAGTTTAAAATATATTACAAGAGTGGACGCCAGTATGATTATATACCACAGGAATATAGGATCATACACTAATTTTTCTTTATAAAGGTGTCTCCGTAGCATTTCTTGAATTTGCTTTTGTGTTCATGATTTGAGTTTATTTGGTAGTGGCATTCATGTACATCCGTATTCAACCATGCAAATCAGTGGGGTATTTTGTTGGCATTGTACCAATTGGATGTCACCTTTGCTCATGTTTATCATACAGAATGGGAACAGTTGTACTGGAACTTTATTGGAGGCATGCCCCAAAGACCTGCAAGAATTTTGCTGAGTTGGCCAGAAGAGGATACTACAACAACACAAAATTCCATCGGATAATCAAAGACTTCATGGTGCAAGGTGGAGATCCTACAGGAACTGGTAAGTTCACCTCATATCATTACTCCTCAACCAGTCAATGGATCATGCTACCCAGAGTGATATATGGAGATATTGTACCTTATTGAGAAGTTTAACGTAATCATTAGATTAGGAGATGTATTGACGCTCACTTTTCTAGTAGTATAAATGTCAGTGAAAGTGTAGACCATTGTAGTGTGCAGGCCTACTGTTTCACTTGCTATATTAGAAATAAATGCTTTCACATACATAATGCTGCACAGTGTCTGCCCACTAATCCCTTGAGTAATTGCTTAAATGCAGATAATGAATTTTGCTACATGTATGTGTGTATGTGACAATAAAAGCACCTTTAGCTATGCCAGAAGCCACTACTAAGATTGTAAATATTATTTGTGGGTTTCTTAACAGGCCGTGGTGGTGCCTCAATATTTGGTAAACAGTTTGAAGATGAACTTCATCCTGAACTAAAATTCACAGGTAAACTACTAAAGCCCGCCGCCCACTGAAGGTGTCGACGTGCGTCAAGTGACGCCAGGATTTTAGAACTAGATAATTTTAATGGGGCAACACCCACTGGCAGAGTCTGACGCAAAGGTTTAGAACATTGTTCTATTTCTTGAGCGTCAAGCCATAGAAATGCATTGCTTCCCGTCTTTATATATTTTCTAGCATGCATTTTTAATGTAATCTTTTTTCGCCGAGCGACGCTGCCAGGGGGCGGTGGCCTCAAGGCTGATGGCGATAACTCAGAAATATGTTTATAATACTTGCTTGAGCTTGAGCTTGAAACTATCACACATATGTTCCATATACAGTAAATGTATAACTTTTGTATTTTAGTTGTGGAATAAATTCTCCTGGGGTAGGTGTACTCATTAGGTTAAAGGCAGAGACAGCGATGCTGGGGATATATTATTTGATCTTGAGCTAAAACAAAAAAACGCCCCTCCCTAAATTTGGCACACATTGCCATGGCCAGGATAGTGTTGTAGTATGTGCCACTGTTGGTGTTGCCATTCGCAGAGCCAGGGCTATGTAGAACAAGACTTTTTTTTGTTGTCAGCATGCACACAGAACTGACGGATAGCGGGCCATAAGGAGTGTATTGGCGTTTACCCCACAGTTTAAGTGACTGACCAAATTATCCGTAATTATTTGTATTAATTGTCAGATGCACTTGTGTTCGTGTAATACAGTCGTTTATTTATTGATATTCAATTTGGCATCTGTATGTGACACATCTAGAATATTTGTAGCTTTCTTGACTTAAAATTGTTGCACATTTCATGTTTAAGGTGCAGGCATTCTGGCAATGGCTAATGCCGGACCAGATACAAATGGAAGCCAGTTCTTCCTTACTCTTGGACCTACTTCGTGGTTGGATGGAAAGCACACTATTTTTGGACGAGTATACCAAGGAATGGGAGTGGTAAACCGTATTGGAATGGTGGAGACCAACCCTCAAGATCGGGCAGTCGACGATATTAAAATCCTTAGGACACATGTAACTGATTAGCCTAAATCATGATTTTTGTACACTTTTTATTAAAACAATGAAAATAAAATTGGTTTTGTTTGTAAGTGCACATTTTTTGAAACAGGTTCATTTGAGCCTATACATGGGTATTTATAAAAGTTTCTAAAAAATAAAAGATCTTTATTGTGACCGTAAACTTAGTTTATTAATAGCAGGTTTATGAGAAATGTAACGTTTACCATGCAGCCCAGGACTAGATCGAAAGCTATAATTTAGTATACGGTGTACAGTACTTCTTTTGTCAGGGTTCTGTTGTTTTTTTTGGTAACTGGGTCTTAGATTAGAAATTGTATAATTGCTGTGGGAAATTCTGAATGTTTACAGGACAGTTGTCTGAGTAGACAAAAATGTGATACTTTCCTTGCCAAAAAATGTGAACTAGGGACAATTTGAAGGTTGAATACAAACTACCTGGTTGGCAGACCTATCACAAGGTGAGCCCTCATGAAGTAATTTAATCCTTAAAGCTAATAGGTCGGAAAGTGGACATTTTCACACAATATACTATATAGACAAGTTAGAATAGAAACAATAAAAGCTCTGCTTTATTTGTGAGGCTCCTCTTTTGATACAATGATAACCGAATAACCATAAAACAAGACAGACATTTCAACACAAGACAAGACAACTATGTAAGGCATATATTTACAGTTTGCTGGAGATTTTCTAGTACTAACGCGAGGACCATGCGTTCTGTTCATCAAATCAGTAAAACTGGTTACATACAGGCAGACATCAAGTGCATGCTCGAAATAAGTTAATATTCACCTGCAAAAGCAATTCTTAAATGAATCACGTTTAATTCCTAAATTTAATCAAAATATGGAAAATATAATGAAGTCCATTTGGAAATAAACATACCCTGTGAAGTTGAATCAGCTACTGCTGTACATATTTTAAACCAATCCACTTTGATGGAGATAACGTATTTTGTCAAGATATGGGTTATTGTACTTTAGGGCATTCTTTCTTATATTGTGCAAAGTGGTGCTCTTTAGAAGCACTGGTCAGTAATAATAATACATAAGATGACTAAAAGAATTTGACTGCACATTGAAAGACTGCACAGCCACATACATACTCCCAATATTATACTGTATGTCTGTATATAACACTAACACTAACACATACATTTTAACAGGTCAAATGCAGATGTGTCATGTCCTCTATGCAGCAAAGTGAGGAAATGTGATTGAGGGGGAGGTGGGTTTAGGGAGACCTGCACCACTCAGGTGTGGGAGGAGCACGCACATCACAAATAAATATTTTTAAAACACCGCTTTCAAGGGTAATTCTAAACGCAAATCGAGGATGTCCTTTTCAACCAATAATGTATAAGTACAAAACTAGTTGCTTTAAACCTTGGAGGTTTATGCAAATGAGGGAAACAAATATGGCGGAAGCCTTCCAATGTGCAGTGAAATACTTTCATAGTTGGATTTTAATGTTGGAATCACACTTCGTCACATGGTTTGGATAAACCCACATATAGACCCTTTTTGCAGAGGTGTCATAGTAGGGTAAACACACTGGATTAATATAACATTAATTAGGGCTCAGTTTCATTTTTATTATACCAGAATAGACTAACATTGTGAAGCAACCAATACTTTGTCAATGCATGTGTACTGGCATACCTAAATAAAATTGACCTATAACCAAGGTAATGAGCAACTCCTGTGTTTTCCCTACTATAAAACATTTATAGTTACATACAATTTTGTAATTATGATAGCACTTAATAGTGTACATAGACTTGTTAGTCACCTTCATAGAGGACTGCATTAAAATGTGCATGACTGGGGGTTTCTTTCCACATGACAAACCAGATTATTAGCTCTGAGAAGACCTTCACTGCAAGTGCATACTTAGAAAGTGTATGTATGGACATACAAATACATACAATAAGTACTTTGAAGAAACATTTTCACCATGTTTCCTCTTTCATTAAAAACATTTAGCCTGGCAAACCCATCAACTATACATTCATCTCACAACAATCTCTAGGACTGAGCTATTACACTCTCTGGAGTTCCTTGTAAGACTTGGCCTTAGTCATGTCCAAGGACATTTGGCACTCATTTACTTTAATTCATATATATTGTTGTTTTTCTTTTTTACAAATCTGGCTAATGCAACCTGTTAATAAAAACAAAAGGTCACAAAAAATACTACCAACAAGCTCTGCAAGTTTGTAAGAGGAGTTTAGACCCGTACATGTATATCATCCACTGGTGGTTATTAGAAAACATAAATCAATTTAGTAAAAAATAGTAAATTAAAAGACAGTTAAACAGTTGATATTTGAGTGTCTTCACTGTTTTGGCAACAATTAATTCCTTATTGATTTCATAGCACATAATACCTGGGACAGGACAACAGGGTTAACAGTGTCAATTTGATGCTGTATTGGTGACTGTCACTTAATCATAATGATTAATAAACACGGTAAGCATAGGTTGTCTGTGGACATGTTTGATATATGCATTCTGTATTTCTATTGCGTATTGCTGCAGTTGTTGTAAACACAATGTAGGATTTTGCACATTCATAAGCATTGTCAGTTAATATCTACTGATTGGAACCTATAGAGTGATGTTGAATAGAGCCAAAGCTACATGAAGAAAGCTTGAGTTCTATAATGTACACTTGACATTATTTGCTACAGTACCTACTAATAAATTAAATACTTCATACTAACCTTCTGCACATTGAGTTGTAGGGATTATCATTATGTTGCCCTTAGATACAGCATGAAAATGCTACTTAAACTTGACTATGAAAGGCACAGTGAGTAATAACTAGACAGACTTCGAAATATGTGTACACGTTCTTACACTTAACACACAGCAAGCCCTTTAGTTGGACATCACATGTTTAAAGCCAATTTGGGGAACTTCACTACAGAAGCATCTATCTCAGGCTTAAGAATGCTGGGGGTTCATTTAGGAAAAAATTTGTAAATAGATGATTGAATTCTTCCTTGTAGCAGTGCTCTCATCTTGTTCCATTACATTTTGAAATGTTCCACTACCGTATAGGTTTTAAACCAAAACAGTGGTTGAACTTCCAAGCATGGCCATTTGTCTACAGGAGTTCTTTCTTTTCAAGTTAAACTCAGGTCAGATTTTTTACCAATACTAAGATGTAAGTAGTAAATTCCCTATCAACAGGTGGTTTATTCACATTCATTCTAATTCCAAAGACAACTACTGTATCTTAAAAGTGTTCATGAACATTTTAAATGTGTTACCTCCTTTGTTTCTGAAAACCTAAATCTAATGTGTTTATAAAACGGCTGAAAATCTCTGCTGGTTATATGTATTATAAATATACATTAGACTGAAACATTAAAATGTTTCAGTAAATTGTATTGTTATAAACATTGGTATGAGGGCTAAGCATGAGGTCAATGCAAGCTGGACAAAATATACATCACATACCATAACCAAAAAGGTTATGGTATGATTCATCAAAATGTCAGTGTATGGATGTATATGGAGGGAAGAAGCTATAATGTACAATGTAGAGCATTGGTGGGCAATTATTTTCACTTGGGGGCCACATTGAAAATGTTAGAGAACTTTGTGAGTTACAATATTTTAACCAACATGCTAAACTTTTCTAAATAAAATAACACAAAATAGCTAACATTGTTAACTTGCATGTTACATTTATGCATATTTCTACAACATTGTCATAATAAAACTTCAGTTATCTTCTCTCTTAATACAATGTTTTAATGCGCAGCAGTAAATAGAGTAAGCCTAGGTATGCAGAGCTCGTCAAATAATTTAATGTTGTATTATAATTTTTTAAATGTTTGATGTACCGCAGGCCGGATAGAATGTCTCAAAGGGCCGCATCCGGACCCCGGACCTGATTTTGCACAGGTCTGGTGTAGAGTGAAAGGTTTAACAAAGGTTCATTAAGAAAGCAATGGAAAATGGAATGATCAAGGGATTAGATACAAATAAATATGAAAATATATGTCAATTGATATGTGATGCTGTGTGTGCATATCCCCCACTCGATCAAAAAGTTACAAAAGTAAATACATTTACATATACAGTAAACTGAACTGTCAATGTAATATGGCACTGTTAAGTTTTAAGCATTAACAATATGTTTGACAATTAAGATACATGTTATCTCCTACATAGCAAAAGTGTTGGTGAAGTTTGATTTGTAAAAAAGTAAATAATATGGTAATGCAACCCCCAATCAATTTACAATACAGTAAACCCACAGTTCTAAAGACTATTACCCACTTTCAACCTGGCCATTTTCGATTGACAAAATTATATTTACCCATTATTGCAAAATGTAAACACCTTCCACACATGAAAACATATTTGTAGATGCAAAAAAAATGTAAAGTACAATTAACAAAATGAGTTGTGTTGGACTACTGTTATTTGATATATTTCTTTTTAATGACCATGAAGCAAAAGTACAAACTGCCAGCTTTTGATTCTATAGGTCTTTTATTGCCTGTTTTAGGTTGTGCTAAAAGCAAGTAAGTTGATTCCATCTTAATTTAACATATACTAGCTGCAGGAGGGGCCTGCACTATTAACAGTTTCAAATCAAAATCAAAAATGTTTAATGTTGGTTTCAACCAAAATAGCAATTCAGGACACAAATCAACATGTACTTTTAATGGAAAAAATACATTGTTTACAATGTTTGGTCTAGGTGTCCCTTTAGTGGTATTAGACTGACACAATCTAAATGCATGAAGCTTTTAATAAAGCTTTGCTTGCAGAGGATCTTAGGCAGGATCTTATCTGGCTGGTGGTGATATCATCGGAGCATTAACTCTAATGTACCCCACTACTTCACATTATTTACTTGGGCTACACAAATACCTAGGTTCATTATGGACTAAAAGATGTGTTCCTTTTAGCCAAAGACCTTTCATAAAGCTGATAATCTGTATTTCTGTCCAATATCCTTTTCTTCATATTTTTTTTATCACAAATTAACCATTTTAATTTCTAAATGCCACATACTTTTTATGGCCTGTACATGTGTACATCTTGTACATTATTAGAAATGTAAGCTTAATTTAACTTACTCATGTGACACCACCTATGACAGACACCAGTTTGTAATGAAATCAAGTTATGCATAAAATATTAACCAATTAAAAGATAATTAAATCCAATAGGCTACCATTCCTACATATTAAGGATAAAGAAATCAAACATAATATGGCATTATTTTCTAATTATGACTGGTAGTGTCCATATGGTTAATATATACTGTACATACTGTATAGCAGCAATCTCACTGTAGCTGTAGTAACCAGGCTACAAGATTACATTTCACTTCAAACTGCCAGTCAATGTGCATAAGGTGGAATGTGTCATTTTGTGCCTTTCCATGTAACTAACTTTAAATAGAAAAGATAGATTCAAGACAAGAGTTTGCTGCAGTATATACCCTAAAACCTTCAGCATCATCAGTGTAATAATTACATCAAGTCATACTGTTTATCTACAGACTAATGGCACATTTGATTTTATTCCACATACAATTTTGGCACTTTAAATGTCTTAAATACAGTATTTTTTTAAACATAATTAAGCACAGTTATAACAGTAATACACCAGTATCCAGTGATAATCTAAGGTGAAACTTTTGTCTCCATATTACTGACTGGATCACAACAGCTGGTTATCACATATTAAATAAAATTATTAACTAGTTAACCAAAAATAATGAATTAATTTATGAATTAATTAATTAATAAATTCATAAATATTTTGATTAATAAATATATCCAAATAAAAAAATATTAATAAATAGCCTCACAAAATACTCTGATTATTTATAGTTTAAATAGATGCTTTCAACCTGATAATTGAGTAATTATAGAATCAGCACAATGTATGTGAGGTTATAGCTTAATGCCACTTTTGAGGTTATCTTTGTCTACATTTAAAAATTAAAACGACATACAATCTACAAAGCCGACTATGAATGTCCATCAAATGGTTGGCCCTACACCTCTGGTCATACCACAGTCAAAACTGATCCATACAATGGGCGTACCAACGATGAGCATTTTAGGTGCCAATTGTAAAAAGTGCAATGTGATAATAGTCACAGACCTGTAATAAGTGGATGAACCTACCACAAGTTTGGAATGATATGTAGAAGGTATAATCAGAGATAGTTAACTCCCTGTTTTTCTCCCACATGGTTAAGAGGGGATAAAAGATTCATCCGTGTGTTCTTTTATCCTAAACCAAATAAGTAATGAAAAATATGACGTAATTAAATTTTTCTTCATAAATGTCTTCTTTTTTGTAACCATTAATGCTAAGCTATTCCTATATTACAATAAATCATACAATTCCATAGGATTGTGTGCAAAACGCTTTGTAGGCATACGGTAACAAATAGCAACGATGTAACTTCTACCAGCCACAGTAGAATTAGGTGCTTTTAAAATGAGGTATGAATAGTGCCAAATATCTTAGAGGAACGATATCCTTTCTTCAGCTTCTTAATGGCCTTCTTACAAAAGTCAAAATTTTAAATGAAAAATGGAGTGTGGAAGTTAAGAGAAAAACAAATGCATATAGCCAATGGTACAAACTGAAGATACATCGAGGAAACAGCAGTACTGACAAATAAAAAAATTAAAAATAAATAAAACAAAACAAAGTAAACAACATTTGCCCACAACTGCATGGCACTGAATGCATTGAATGAAAACCGAGGTTTCTGCTCTAGTCACAGCTAAGCTTCCAAGATCCATTTTGAACTAACGTAAAAAGTACAATACTGTATGTATAGGGTTAAATCAGAAATCCAGCAAACGGTTGCAGGTATCACGCACTCAAAAGAGATTCACACCACATCCAAGAAAGAACACACAATAAATGGCAATCTCTCCTAACTTGAAACAGCTTCCTTCATTCCTTTTGTACAGATCGACATCGGTACATTTCTAATTATGTACCTGTACTGTATTAGTCAGCTCAAAAGTTCAATGGATGGATGACAGTGAAGGATCCGATGTGCTGTGATGAGGACCTGCCTGTCAAGCAAGCGCTCCATCCTCCTGTTATTCCCGTTTACCTGCAATCGCCGCCGCAGACTCCTCCCTCCGACCTCTGACCTCCTACAGAGGCAGGTCTGTGCTGTTGTGGCGAGTCTTTCTGGAAGTGCCGTCGTCCCTGGGAAGAGCTTTCTGCAGGTTGGACATGGCGGCCGTCTTCTTCAGGTCGATGACGGCGTAGAACTCGCTGCGCCGCGGCCCCACGCCTCCCTGCTGCTGCTCGGCACACTTCTGGGGCGCCAGGCGCTGGTGCTGTTGCTGTTGCTGGGCGACCGCCGCGCCCCCGCCCAGTGGCTCTCCCTCCAAGTCCACCTGGATGTAGTTGAGCTGGCGGGACAGAGGGGGCGGCCGGGCGACCGGCCTCCCGCGGAAGTCAAAGCTGAATATTGGCCCGCCGCGCTCCACCGCCACCGGGGGGCAGGCATGGCAGGCGCGTGGCGCCTGCACCTGCTGGGCGTTGACGTAGTTCTGCAGGGCGTCCCGGTGGACCGCCCCCCGGCCCTCCTGGTGGTGGTAGCCGTTGGGCGTGCCGGGACCCTCCGAGAACTCGTACTCGTCAAAGTCCTCCTCGTCGTCCTCCTCGTCGTCCTCCTCGTCCTCCTCGTACTCCTCCTCATCCTGCTCCTCGTCCTCCTCCTCCTCCTGCTCCTCCTCGTCCCGCTGCAGGGCGCTGTACTCCCACACGGGCGGCAGCGACGGCAGGTTCTCGTAGTTGAGGAGGGCGGTGCGGCGGTGGCCCGGCAGGCCCTGCGGGGGCAGGGGGGGTGGCCCATCCCCCGTGGCCGTGCTGCTGCTGCTGGAGGAGCCCAGCGACTGGGAGGCGCTGCTGGGACTCAGACGCTGGCGGCGCGTGGCCGCCGCCCCCCGCAGCCCGCTGATGTTCTCGTAGGTCAGCTCCGGGTGGGGCTGCCGCTGGAAGTGGTGCTGGTGGTAGGGGTGGGTGTGGGAGCCGCACATGTGCACGGGCGGGGGCTCCTCGCCCGCTGCAGCGCCCTCCGCACGGAGGTTGTGGCCGTGCCGCTCCCGCAGGTGGCGCTGCGCCGGCGTGGGGCCCAGCATGAACTGCACTTCCTGCGAGGACGGCTGCAGGAACACCTGCGGCGCCGCGTTGCCCTGGCTACCGAGCGCCTCGGGAAAGCCGCTGGGACGCACCTCGGGCAGGGAGTGCATACAGTGGCGCATGGACAGCTCCCCCTCCATGCTGACAGTGTTGACGTATGTGTGGGCCTGTGAAGGGGCAGGGATGAATCTCTATGGTGGACGCCTAGCTACGATGCTGCCCCCACCGTTTCCATGACGACGGTGTTGACACCGCCATTTTGAAGGGCATACTAATTTTGACATGGGTTGACTTTGTGTGTGAAGGTAATTCTTTGTCACTTTGATTGGTCTGATTGGTCTGATTGGTCAGAAGCTTTTATAAGCTGTCAGACTGAAGAAATGTGCCTTCATGGAGACAACAGTGGATACAGGCAATAGTGGCAGAGCACATCATATTACTCTCCAAACTATGCCTACTGGATAGCAGGACAATCGGCACAACAATATGCTAAATGACTTTAGCTAGCTGAAACATGCTGGCAGATTCTTTTTATCGCTGCTATAGCATGTCAACCAGTCACCAAACAAAAGCATTCTGAGTGCCAGGATCCCAGTCTTCGCATTCTTCCTGCTGATAGCCTGTACCCACTTTTATCTCCATTTTTGTATCCTTAAAGACTGTGGCTTTTCCGTTCTGTAGTTTGTGAAAAGAGTTAAGGAATTTTTTTTGAGTTTTTTTTTTTCCTGCATTTTTCCTGTTTTTGTTGGAGGTCAGAAAAGACAAAGAGGAAGCTTCACGCAATACAAAATCATCAGCAGCAGGACTTTACTGTCGCTATGTATGGAACATTTCTGAAATGTCGTACCGAAGGTGCGAGTTTTAACCTTATCTTATTAATGCTGCAATGTCTTTTGACAGACAGAATTGTGTGTGAATCAATTTTAGCATAGCCTATATATACACAACTTTTTTTTTTCCTCCAATATGATGGAATTGCCAAAATTACAAACTGCAACATCATCTCAGAAACTTGAAACAGAATGATGTGGTAAATGTTATGCAGAGGTGGAGGAATATACCTGGTCTTCTAATCCCATGAGGCTGTGTCCATGTTCATCTCCAAGCGAGGGTTGGGAGGGGTCACCCCTAATTGGATAACCAGGGTATCCGTTGGGAAAGCCCTGAACTGGGAATGCTGGAGCTGTAATTACATGTTCTGTATGTGATACTAGGTTAATGGAGCAGTGGGTCAAACCTAGCATCATCTACAGTATGCACAATATCAGTACAGTAGGTTTACTGTACTGATTTACTGTACTGATATACTGTACGGACATTTCCATAGCTAGTGTTAACCTAGCATTACCAGAGTAGAGTTGGGGTTTACCTGCAATCACTAAAATAACTGCTAACTAACTAAACTAAAGATGTGGGACACACATAAAACTCCTTGGTGCAGGGGTCTGGTTTGCATCACTATGGCCATATATTACACATTCATATAGCAGCAAATGACTATTTTATATGTAAAGATGTAGTGGTGTAATGGCGTCAATCTCTGAGCAGAGAATGACTTCACACTCCCTCTGTGTGTGTTGTAACCAGAGCTCCTGTTCTTTGTGTTCACAGCCGGTCTGGCCGAGTGTGCATGTTAGGGCATGTGTGTGTGTGTGTGTGTGTGTGTGTGTGTGCGCGTGCGTGTCCCAACAGTTTGAGATGCTGGTGCGCTTAGTGGTAGAACGTCTTTGCACTTTAAGGTGCCAAGAAACACTTTCCTATTACCTTTACAATGTATATTTATTGTTAGCATACAGGGTTCCTGTCAAATGTCAAATTCCCTGACTAAAATCTGGGTTTCCATGACCTATATTGAATGGGAATTGTGTTTGTAAGGAGGGGGAGTCCTCCTTATGTGGGGGGTCTGGGGTCCTCCTCCAGGATTCCTCCTTCATTTTACTGCATTCTGGTCAATTTTAAAGCACTATTTTGTGCCTTTTCTACATCAGTTTATGCTGGAAAGCTCTTTATTTATGTAAACCAAAATACAAAATCCAGACACCAGGTGACTAGCTATTGTATTATAGCGTGTCACCTGGTGCCTGGATTTTGTGTAAGGCTCTCAGGTATTCTGTAGGTTTCAAATCCTCCTGTAGATCAACTATTTTCACTTAATATTATTCCTGTTGAGTCAATTAACAGGCATGCTTTACTCTTCTGTCCTATTTAGTGTCTTTTGTTTAGAGAAGCAATTAATTTAAATGTGCATGTCCTTCACTGACAATGTGGCACTTATTCATGTTAGCATGTAGCATAGCTTGATTTGTCTAATAAATCTAATACCACGTCCAGTACAATTATGATAAATGGCAACTACCCTGATATTCCATGATTAGACCCAAACATGATCAAATTCCCTGACTTTCCATGTCTGGAATAGATTTTTTTAATTCAATGATATTCCAGAAATTCAATGACAAGCTGGAACCCTGCTTATCCATAAATGTGTATGCGTGTGCGTGTGAGATCATAACTCACTATTGGGAGTCTGTGGTGTGCGTGGCATGTCCATTTCCGGCGTGTGGCCGCTGCGACTCATCATCATCGACTCTTCCACTACATTGATGCTATTGCACTGCATTAGCTCCTGGAGGAGGTTGAAGATCTCCTCTGCCCGTGAACACTTGAACGCAAAGATTCCTGAACACAACAGAAAACGCAGGAAGTGTCTGTCAGAGCAGCCAATAAAAAGATCAAACCTAATGTGGAATGAGCTTGGATGTCAAACGGGTTACTTGCCTTGCCCTGTCTGACAACGACGGCCACTCTCAAAGGAAAAGAGGTTGGAGTCGTAGCCATAGCGTCTCAGGCACAGATATGGCCACCGGATGGCGTCCCGTTTGCGTGTGTGGAGAATGAGCTCGGTTTGTGTGAGTTCCATTGTGCCAGAACCCAGTTCGTTGCCTTCATCATCCACATTGGTAACCTACAACAGAACAAGAAGATATTTATGACAGAAACCTAACTGTACAGAAACTATTCAAGATGCACTCCTTTACTGTTTCATATAGCGCCCCTAGAAGCCCAAACGTCCTTCCCTGTACAATAGTGTACACTACTATGTATGGAGGAAAGGAGAGTAGCTATAAGCCTATGGAGACTGTCAAGCAGAGAGTCACTCAGCCCTCAGATGGGACATGTGCTCTCTGTTACACACCAAATAAACTATGTTTTTGTAATGCTGGCTTCAACCACAAGGGGAATTCCACACACTAACTGAAAAGTATTTGTTTAAATGAAATGAAATGGAATACAATATGTGCAGGATATACCAAAGCAGCATAATGTTAGACACTTGTTGGTTACCACTGGATACACAACTCATGTCTGTGCTGTACAATTGTTTTGGATGTAACAATACATGCCAAAAGGGAAAAAAGCATGCAAAAAGACACAAATCTAGGGTTAACCTTAAATTTTGTGAGATGGTTGTCTCGGATGGGGTCTCTGTATAGACAGCTCCAACAGCTCCCCATAGCTTCAGCAGGCCAACTGAAACCTACCATAGGTAAAGCAATGTCAATCATCCACATTGTTGAATATAAGGAGGTTATTACACATTAAACATAGATATAGAGCAGGGGTATGGAACCCTGGTCCTGGAGAGCCGCATCCCTGCATGTTTTAGATGTCTCCCTGCTCCAACACACCTGATTCTAATATA
>JAOEGT010078667.1:0-46606 GCA_025447795.1 Speoplatyrhinus poulsoni
CAGTCTCTGCAGAAGCCCATTGATTAGAGTCAGGTGTGTTGCAGCAGGGAGACATCTAAAACATGCAGGATAGGGGCTCTCCAGGACCAGGGTTGGGCACCCCTGCCCTACATGGTTTGTTACACGCAACCATCTAGGAAGTTGTCCATTGAAAATGTTTAGAAAATGGCAGGCACTTTCAAAAATACTTGCCATGTGATTGGATCAACTGGCAGTGATTGTCTATCACTGTTGGTTAACATCCTGTTAATATATATTTCGATGTTAACATCACACCTAAACTATTCCCATAGCTGCCAGTACAATTATGCTACAGAACATGTTAGGCGTCCCTATTAAGACAATAAATAAATATAAATGTCTGAAACGTCCTACACGGTTATTATGATTGACGACGTTACAATGTAGTCATGACAATGTAGTCATATTTTATAATAGAAGGCTGTGGAATGCATGATAAATCAAAGGAAACATTATTTTAATGTTTAATTTTAGTGGTGTGGTGTTAAATTTCCAGCCCCCATGGGTTCAAGCATAGAACTATATAAATAGTGTTCAAGACGAGTTGGCCTACCTGTAAGCATTCACATGGAACATGGCAGATGACAAACTGGTAGACGGCAAGCACCGACGGAATAGCAGTTGCTATGGCGATGTCGCGTTGTTTAAAATATTTTAATACAAATATATTCAACAGAATTATTTCGTAGCAAATGTTTTATGTAAATATTTTTGTATTTTGTATCTAGTATTCTAGTTTTGCTGCACCAAAAGTATTAGCATCTCCTTGTCTATTTCTCCGTGTGCACGATGCGGCTGCAACATGGGGAGCCGCCCCCTTCCATTCATTATTGCCGTGTACACACACACACACACGTCGGTAATCTGCTCGTAGTTCGCATGCATGGAATTCCAAATACGGAGAAAAACGCTTAAACTTTAGTCCTGCGTGCATTGTGCAATGGCCTTTGATGTAGAACAACACTGACAAACCATACCTTTCTGATCCAACTTTTTCACCACAAGGTGGTTTTGAAAGCATGACAACAAATTTCGGGTCAAATCTGAGCCAAGATTTACATTTTAAAAGCCCCGTGTGAAACAAGCGCTTCTGAATTTTTTTCCGCATTATGCTAGCTTCGCAACATACCATTCAACATGCATGCACCGGATCGCAATGTCTGTACCAAAATGGTTCAATACGAATACACGTACCGTTACACCCCTAGTGCACGATATTGACAAAATGTAATATTGTGATATTTATCACAAAAATTGCAATATCAATTTCAATATATTACAATATAAGTTATGGGAAAATGCACCAAAATAGATTCATTACATATAATAGCACGTTTTCAACATTCATATTGGACTGGTACAAGTAATTCCAAGATGAGAAGGCATTTTTCTTGGTCAATGCCTCCTCTTTAATCTGCATTGTAATTATTGTCTTCCTCAGACACACATCTTACTTTTTTGTCTAAATCAAACACAACTAAGCCACACAGCCAGCAGACACATCTATGCAATATTTCTGCAATATTTTCAATATGATATAACGTGATATTGCGATAATGATATTGAGTCAATAATTGTGCACCCCTAGCCCTAACATGCCACTTTAGTATGTGGTATAATATATAATTTATTCTTATCTTTATTCTTATGACAATTTATCCACCTGAACCAAGTGTAAAAGTATATTTAAAAAATGTACATATTTGGTGTTTTTTAGGAATGTCAGGCATTTACCTCAAGTTTTTCTTGTGCAAACATTTTTAAATGGTTTAATAGAAACGTCATTAGTCATTAGTGATGTATACCTGCTAATTTTAATTCAAGGATACTTATTTGTACAAGGTATTAACAAATGTTAGTGGCGTGTATGCACATAGCAGCGCTAATCTTTACCTTATGTCCTACCTCATTAAGCCGGATGTGCATGTGGGTGCACTTATAATTATGTAAATAAATGATACAGTTTGCATCTGCTGGGGGTGCCCATCTCAGAGGTTAATAATCTCCAGGCTGTCTCTGTACCAACCTTAGTAGTAGTGACAAAGTTACTTTTGGTGCAAGCAAATGTCATGTCATTGAGTTGTTATTGTTTCTTGGCTTGCTGCTCACTGTAAAAGGTTTTTATGTAGTGATGGCACAATTATCTTTACCGCTAACCTTTTCTTAAAACAGATTTGTTTGCAGGTTAAATTAACTATAAAGCCTAACTTGGGTTGTCAAGTCAGAGAGCTCAGCCATCATAATTCAACAGTCCAGGCAAAACATTCACATCACAGAAGGCTATTATTAAACTTCCCTTCCCCAAGAGACCTTCAGGCATGTTTGTTATTTTCTCCTTACAGATTTAACAGAATCAGTAAAATGCTGCCACATTGTTTGTATAAACTGATGCATGTTGCAGAGGACCATGCAGTTTATACACAAAGCAAGGCATCACGGCAACAGGCAAAGACAGGGTTTGCGAAAGGGTTTAGTTTTTCCACACACTTCTTCGGTGAAGCCATACCAATGATACACATGGTTTCTTAAGAAAAGTCATTTGCACAAGGGTCCAATTCAAGTTAGAAGTACAGTGTTATGCCATTCCCTGGATTATCCCACCATTGTATACATGTTGTTGGACAGGATATCGAGGCGTATTCGTGGTGGGGAGTGGTTGCGGTTCGGTAGTCTGGGGATCTCATCGCTGCTTTTTGCAGATGATGTGGTCCTGATGGCATCATCGTTCCGTGACCTCCAGCACTCACTGGATTGGTTCGCAGCCGAGTGTGAAGCGGCTGGGATGAGGATTAGCACCGCAAAATCTGAGGCCATGGTTCTTAGCAGGAAACCGATAGAGTGCCTATTCCGGGTAGGGAATGAGTCCTTATCCCAAGTGAAGAAGTTTAAGTACATCTGGGTCTTGTTCACAAGTGAGGGGACTATGGAGCGGGAGATTGGCCGGAGAATCAGAGCAGCAGGAGCGGTATTGCAATCACTTAACCGCACCGTTGTGACGAAAAGAGAGCTGAGCCGGAAGGCAAAGCTCTCGACCTACCGGGCAATTTTACCCTCACCTATGGTCATGAAGGGTGGTTTACGACCTAAAGAACAAGATCACGGGTACAATCGGCCAAAATTGTTTTTCTCAGGAGGGTGGCTGGCATCTCCCTTAGAGATAGGTGAGAAGCTCTGCTATCCGTGAGGAACTCTGAGCAGAGTACTCTGAGGTGGTACGGGCATCTGGTAAGGATGCTCCCTGGGCGCTTTCCTTGGGAGGTGTTCCAGGCAGGTCCAGCTGGGAGGAGGCCTCAGGGAGGGTCCAGGACTAGGTGGAGAGATTATATCTCCACACTAGCCTGGGAACACTTCGGGATCCCCCAGTCAGAGCTTGCTAATGTGGCTCGGGAAAGAGAAGTTTGGGGTCCCCTGCTGGAGCTGCTGCCCCCGCGACCCGATATATGCAATTCTATTAAACACAATGCAATGCAATGAAAGACCTGACATGGCCTTGTGTTTAATAAGCATTGATATGAATAATGGGTGTTCAGAGCGAGCAAAGTGCTTTAACATGGACAAAAAAGTAATTAATGATCCTTTCACAGATTGCTTTACATTAACGTTCCTATGGACTAACTATCCGACTTCATCATTCTTGTCCTGTGACGAGCTTACCAAAACGCACAGCCCCCACCCCACCTGTCCTCTACTCTTCAACGTCTTCACATTGCTTCTAGTCAGTGCTCTCCTGGCCCCTCTTCTGTGGGGAAGGGCGTCACTCTTGGGCTAATCTTCATAAGGACCAGAGTGAAAATGGTGGCTAAGAAGCTGCAAAGGCTGGGGGGCGGATGCTCTAGCAGTTTGGCAGGCTTTCTTGTTGTAGATCAAAGGTTATTGATTGGCTCTAAAAGTGCTTGCTGTACTGTGCAGACTTTAGTGGGAAAGGAGACTGCTGTGGGGTGAGGCATAGGGGATGTTGAGGACACACAACGGGAGTGGGGGCGTGGGGGGTCACAGCAATAACAAGTGGAACATTGTGTGGTAGTGCGATGCAGTGATGAAAGCCCCACACTTCACTCCCATCTGAGTTATAAAGACGGGGGTTGCAATGGCAAGAGGATTTAGTGGGGAAATGTGATAACTGTAATCTTAGAGGGGGTGATTGCTGCGATTAATGGGCCCAATGTAAAATCCAATGAGTTGGAAGTCCTTTAGAGAAGCCAGCATTACCTATACCGGTAATGACCTGGGATAGATGATACACATGGAATGGAATGGCATGGAGTTTTAGCTGAATTTACAAAATTGTGTTTTCACCAGCATTTCCGTTCAAATGTTTCTGGTAAGGTTTTAGTGTCCCGGACAATTGGAAGAAATTCCAGTCAAATATGATCTGTTTAATATTATATAAGCCATTGATAGGCAGGCTGCTATACAAATAATGACATTATCAAATATGGGTTATTGTGGGCTATATAGCAGATTACTTTTTTTTCGCAGCATCTGCAGCCGCTATAGAGGGACTTTATGAGGAAGCTTTGGGGTAGGCTATGGTGTGTATGTATGTGTGTGTATATAATCTCTCTCTGTTAATGTGAATAGAATTTCTGCAATATCTGTTAAAACGCACTGGAACTTGTTACTTTATGATGGGACGTTGCTGTCATAACCGTTCTGCGGGTGTATTTATAACGACGTGTCACACTGTGCAGTCGACAACAGAGCTGTTAGCGGCCTTCTTGGTTTACTAAAATAGCCTGCTTTATGAAATTTGCTTGTTTAGCTGTGTCTGTTCTGGTGTGCATGGCCACAAGCTTTATTACAGTAAATGAAACTAATTTTCAATATGGTTGTTTTGTTTTGCATACGCAAACCTAGTTTTAATTTGATTACATCTTATTTAATACAATTCAAATTGTGCTTAGAGGGACCGGAAAGGTTTACGTTTGTCAGACTTTAGGCATTGGACAATATGAAAATTAATATCACGATTATCCTGGCCAAAATATTTGTGATAAACAATATTATCACGATTATTTATAAATGGCACTTAAAACATACTGGAATCACTTTATCTTAAGAAACAAACATTTCTATTGTGGCATGACACACATGATTATCTTTTTTTGTGTGATTCAGTTAGTTTTGAAACCAGTATTTCAACAAATTTGATTCATCTTTTTTTAATGTGGTGGACACAATGGGCAAGCCGAGCCTTCAGCCATAGTGGTGATTGACTGGAATGCAGGCTAATAAATAAGTTAGTATTTATCAATACAATTGGACTGTACAAGTGAGCTAGACAGCTTTTGTCAAGTAACTTGATATTGATATCATATTTATGATTATCACGATAATGGACATTCACCACGATACGATTATCATCAGTATTTTTATCGCGATAAACGATTATATCATATATCGTCCCATCCCTAATAAATATATTTATACATTTAAAAAAATGTTTTTTTGGTCTTTGTTTTTAAATGCGTTGCTGGTGAGCATTATTTACCAAGACTACAACTTTGCATATGACAAGACAGGGATTTCTTTGTTGTTCGGGCAGCGAAAAGCAGTCTTTTATACTATTCTGACTTCTTATTTGCTTTTCACATATTCTTCTGTTATGCAGACAGTTTTCTAAAATATTTGTGTGTTCTCTTATTGTAAAACACCAAAAAATAAAAATATGACTGCTCGACTGGAAGAATCTCTGTTAACTGAAGGGGCACCGACTGATGATTTGACTTGTCGACTTTCATGGGGCAGCCATACTTACGTACTTGTGTTCTAATTCAAGACATGGCACTTCCGCATAGTTGAAAATCAATTACATGCGCAGTCAATGCGCACAGGTCCATGTTGCCGACAGACAAGTATAATATACTCAAGCTGACAGCATAGGCTCTGCGTTAAGAACGACGCAGAATAATAAATTTGCGCACGCAAGCCTGGTCATAAAAAGTTATGCAGAAATGTTATTATATCATATTTAATACAATTCAAATTGTGCTTTTAGAGTGAATTATTTTCTTCAGACATTTTGAACAGAGAGGTTTACCTTTGTTGGACTGCTTCTCCTCCCCCCCGCCAATTACCAGATAACGGAAACGCTGGTTTTCACGTATATATTAATTTCCTATTCAAGAATGGGCCTATACATTGGTTTACATTGTTGCCAGGATCATCATCATCATCATGTACCACATAGTGATAGATCATTTGATGCTTGCAGTTGCACCTATATTTTCCTGCATATATGCATGCAATGGCAGGCATGCTGACACACAGCAAATATGTTCTGAATATGGGATTCCATTATTTCCCTGTCCCATCATAGCTAATATTAGCTGTGGAGATTTGTCAGTTAGGTAAATAAAATTGCAAATGTTATTTCCACATCTCAAAGAAAATTAATTTTATTTGTTCAGAACTGAAATCACAAATTGAATGGAAAGATGTCAATGCACACATCACCTAATGTTTACATCTACACGCAGATTTGGATAATTACAATAAAAAGTGAACGACAACAAACACCTCTCCATATGGTGCACAGCGGTGGACCAAATAGCCTAGTGTTACATCTGCTTTAGTCTCTTCCTAGATCACACCACAGCAATGTGAAGCTGCCAGGCTTAATGAGCAGCAGTCCACTCTGTGCCATTCCTTATAAGGTGTACAGATTGTTGGCGTCTTTCCCACAGTGTTCCACTTAAATTTTTTTTTTGTTGGTCCCATATCCTTCTGATCTTGGAACAAATTATGTTTCTTTATTCTTGCATAAACAAAATGTTCTGAATGCAAGGGTAGCCTGACTTAAGAGAACAACAGAAGGCAGAAATTGAATAGTTGCACTGATTAGTACCGTAATGGGTTGGAATTAAACTTGTACTTCTGGACGCACCTCAATCAGTACATCTTGCCCTTTCCCTACGCAGGTTCTCCACTAGTAGCTAGCTGTGAATGCAAATTATTATGCTTGAAATAATTAGTAGTTTTTTATGACATCTTGGATTGCTCTGTGCATTGTTAGATACATTGCTTTTGTGAGATGGTGTTATCAGAATGTGTGCTAAAGACCGCTGTTTTTTGATTTTAGATTCTTGTGTTATCATATTAACTGGACTTTCTTTCTAATGTCAGATTATGCTTTATGCTGTATTGCTTAATACCACTCTTTTTAATATATGCAGTAGCTTTTACATTTTTAAATGTATAAATGCATTATTATTATTACTGTTATTTGCTTAAATAATGCAGGCCTACTGTTGATCGGTTTATCGTTGGTCTATTATCTGAGAAGACCTGCTGATTTTAAATTTGCTAAAGTTGCAGTTTCCTAAATAGGTAACAGATGGTTAGTTATTATGACCATAGGCTATGTCAGAGAGCCTTTCTTTATCACGTACTTCATTATATCTATTCTCAGGGCACTGTTTTCCTATTGTAAATAAAGTAAAAGTTTATTTATAGAGCACATTTCACAGTCAAGGGGTCACAAAGTGCTGTACAGTAAGTAACAAGTAATAAGAACAACACAGCACAGTTCTCATCTTTAGTTAGCAGGCTATGGCAAGACATTCTTGCAGTTGTGCTTGTGAGACTTCCCAGCAACGTCAATAGCAACTAGCACCAGCGTGGGCCCCAGTGAGTCCTTGGTGCGACTCTTTCCTGGCTCACAGTTGGCTAGAGGAACTCTTTGAGACTGCTTTTGAGATTTTAGTTCTTTTGAAAATAAAAATTTAAACTAATCACTTTTTTGTATTGCTTGATTTCTCAGGGACGCTTAATTGGTAATTTTTTGCATTTGTAATTTAATTCCTTTCATTATTAGGTTATTACAATCTTTTCAGAATATCCACTGCTAATTTAATTTGAGGCTAGTCATTGTCCCATGAAAAGCCATGATATTTATGAATATTCTGAGTTCAGTTACCCTGTAGCACCAAATCTGCTACAGGGTACACAGACTACACAGTGAACCAAATTAGCTGTGCTTATATTATTTAAACTTACTTAGATACCTCCATATCCAGAGATACTCATTTGTCACGTTCATGATCCTGGTTGTGACATTGGATTTCTGGATTACTAAACTAAAAGAATATATGTCTTATAACATTGGACATTATAAAAAAATGTAAATCCCTAGGCTCCATAATTATGCCTCCAATATATGTTATGCCTATTGACAGGCGAGATATTTTAAACAAAGCCAAGACACTACGGGAATGATAAAATGACAACCCACACCCAAACTGCAAGCCCTTAGTAGTCCTTGCCCAGTAATGATTTCCATCTTGTTATGCGGTCACAAACATATCCATACATATTTCAGCTTTGTCCGTTTTTATTTGGTGGTTCATTGGAACTAAAAGATTGTGGCGACTTCCATTCTATCTTGATCTTGATGAGCATCTTTTGTTTTTCTTCCTTTGAAGTATTAGTATCATTGTGGTTGTTTCCAAGGAAACCACATTCCTGTTTCAAAATCCACTATGTCTGACATTGGATATTGTCCGTCTCCATGGAAACAAAGCTACTCCACTACTGTTGTAATATTAGATTTGGTACAAAAAAAACTAATGTGGAAACAATATAACTTGGGGAATATCCAGTGTCTCCTCAGTGCAAGCCCTCTTTTCACTCTATGCATAATGGGAGGTTATTGAAATCGCTCAGATGTGACATGCTCTGTAAGGTTGCCAAATTATTGGAATGTAGTTTTGTCTGGCTTGTGTGGAGTTAGGTGTCCAACCTGAAGAACTTGCCCCATTGATCCCCATCTGTGGGAACTGAGAATGGGAAATTCCCCTGCTTTCCTAATGATTTCTACATGTAATTGATCATCAAAACTTGCCCCTCACTCTCTGGTACACCTGCCTCCTTTCCTTTATGTGAAGGGGCTGTCTGATAGACGCATTGATTGACACGACTGGGTTGGGTGAAATAGTCCAAACCTTCTACCAAACTAGGTGATTTTACTAGGCACCCCAGCATAGAAAACAAATTCACTTTGTGAGTATGTGAGCAAAAAAATTATGTAGCGTAACGTACAATGGCATTTTGACATATCTCTACATGTTGACAATGTATATTGTTGCATGATGTGTCATGGGTTTAATCACATTTTCTGAGACTTGTCCGTGTATTAGCAAGAATATGTAGGCTAATTTAATAATCTAATCTAAATCTAATTTAAATTTAATAAATGTCCCTCTATGACATTGATATTTATTGTTGGGCAATGTTCTCTCTGATTGCCCACCTCGAATTCAGATATTTGCTTTGAATTAGACAGCAAATGACCCCACCTACCTATTCACTCTGGTCCTGCCAAGCTTTTCACAACTTAGTGATTTCCCATTAAAGGCAGTAATTGCTGGGTTCATCAATGTGATGTGCGACCAATCAGACAGAGTGGAAGACAGATTAAATAGGCAGAAGAAAAGTTGTTGGGTAATAACACAGGACATTTCTTTTCTTTTTTCCCCCTTGGAATTTGGAATTGGCTTTTTCAGTCTGCTTCCTTAAACATAATACACTAATGCCACAGCAGACATGTGACAGGCTGCAGAAACCATTAATTTCTGAATGGATGTGGGTTCAGATTGTGGATCATGTTATGTGATTTGTAGATTTTAAGGTCTAGTTATAATTGGTTTCATCTTGCTCTATTTGATGCAGCTAGGCCTTCTTTTTCAGGCTGCTTTTCCTCAGATGAGATTGGCTCGTCTTGCAATCAACTAGCGTGGGATGGTGTTACACCAATTCGTGCTACATTCTCTTTGCTTGAACTGGGGTTGTGGTTGCACGTATTTGACCAATGTATGCAGAAGTGTGTCCTTGGGTAGGTGTGTGTGTAAGTGCCTTTCTTGTTAAAATTAGATTAGGAACCAGTTTATTTGGGTGTGTATTGTGGGGACCAACCTATTGGTGTGTTTAGTGTTAAAGGGATTCACTTCAAAACCTTTATTATTCTTAGGTTCCTGCTTTCTGGTCAAAATGAAATTGGTATGTATAATGTAATTTTACCTTTGACTTTGTCACGTTGGCATAACTTTGTAGTGACCAAGAAGTGACAGGCCTCATTCTATGCGGGGATGTCAAACAAATGCACACTGAGTGGTCAGTGCAACACCTAACTCTGAAAAACACTACATCCTCAAGTAGACCACCAGGTGATGTTGGCCAGTACTCATGAATTATTGAATCAGAAAGCATATTGATTAAATTATTGTTCTGCTAAATATTAATGTTAAAATGAATGGCCACCTTCTTCTTACTACAAAGTTCTGTAAAGTATTGTCTCTTCCTATTAAGTTGACTGAAATCTGCTGACATTGATTTTGTTTCCCCTCTGCTGATCGGAATCGGATGATTTCCACTCAAAATTCCACACCAATTTTCCTTTGTTATGGCTGATGTGGAAAACAGATTTGTTTTTGTTGTCAATTAAATGGCTGTCGCGGGCGAGATGGACATTGCTTTCTTTAAATTAATGTAACGAGGAGACCGTTTAACCTATCCAAAATCTGTAAAAACTGACATATTTGTCAAACCTTCGGGTGTTTGCCTGTCCTCGTAATTCAAAGATGGCGGCACTCGTTCAAAAAGACTTTACTATACATGTATAAAAATATATAATTGTAAAAAATGTACCATTTACACTAACTTGATATTTCAATATACACGTTATTCAGGGCATTCTACATTCATGATCCAAATATCAGTCAGCTCAGACAAAAAGTCCCATGACAAACAACCCAGAGGTTGCCAGCTTTTAGTCAAATCAGGTATTAGCAGACAGAATGCGAGTACCACAGGTTGCCAGGTTTTAGTCATATCAGGTATTAGTGAGAGATAGTAAATTATAGTTTCTAGAGCTTGTCAACATGATTTCAATAATATATGGAGTCCCCCCTACTTTTATCAATATTGATAACACTTTTGGGCACTTAGAACTATGTTGTGTATATACTCAATCTTTAAAATATTTTTGTTAAATAATTTAGCAAAGAAATGTATCTTATGTTAATATTTTATGATTTATTACATAACTGTTATACTTAAAAAAACATTTCTGAGCACAAAAATCTATTAGCCATGATTGCGCTGTTTACATATAGGTGCAGGACTTGCAGGTGGAGTGAAAAATGAGCTTATAGTGAGTAAAAATTTTACATTTATGAATAACATACAGTATCTAAAAAGTATCAAATCTGTATCGGCCAGTTTTGCAGACTGAAAATCGTCAATCTGTATCGGCCAAAAACAAATCCAGATTGGTGCATCCCTAATGTTTTCCATGTTGTTACACTAATCCCTCATTTTATTCTTGGTCACAGAGTAGAAGTTACGTAGAGTTGAACACACTGTGTAATGTGGTGGCCATTTTTGACGGTTTGAGATGTTTGTCCTACTTGGAGCCCCCCTATCGATGTCCTGAACTCCCAAGGGGTCTGTTACTTATTCTGTCCAGATGTAGAGATCAGCAGGTTTGTTTTTACTGCCATGTTGTTTTTTGCAAAGTACACTTCAAATTTGATGACCAAATTAACAAATTTCAAGCCTTAACAAAGGCATTTAGCTAACTGTTACATTTGCTAATTTTTATTTGTTGCTTTGGTCATTATGGGTGTGAGAAGCTGATCATTCATTCCCATCACTCTCTGGCAGTGTGGTGTGTGCCATTATAATCTTAGTATAACCGTCCCAGTAGGGACTATTGAGCATAGCGCCACATACCTGGCCTCTTACTCTACCACTGAAATCCAGGTACCTGGGTTGATAAATACACCTACTGTACCTGCATCAACACAGTCTCACAACACAAGTCCTGCGATTCTATGCTAGGATCATATTTTGGCTTTGCTTCCCTTGGCTAAAGGGCAGACCTCTCCAATAGTTCATGTGAAAGACGAGATGCTTTGCAACCGACATCAGGCTTTACTTTGCAAAGTCCAGCAACTCTCTAAGCCATGACTTCTGTTTCTTCTCCAAACACCACCTTCAGACCCATGTACATGGATCTGGAGGTGTGCAACATGGCAAAGCTACATTTTTAATGGCTTACTTAGTAAGGGAATGAGCTGGTTTTGGCGCAGAGCAGTATATGTGACCACACCTTTCCAAAGTGAGACCATCTGGTGAGGGCATTTTTGTTATGAAGATGCATCCACCATCAGCACCACCCAAGTCTGGCTGAGGTTTACTTGTCTGGTCTTTCAGATGTACTTTGTTTTAAGATCTCTGATGGCCAGGCAGATGGATGCAGTGTGAACTTTATCTATCTAGAGTTACAGTAAGACTGACCACAAAGGCATTACGTTCTATATTCTCCTGTGATCTATAGCCTTTGTATCTCTGTATTGATTTCTAAACAGCAGTGAGGCCTTCGACTAAGTGATTTGTGAATGGCAGCAATGCCTATCCTCCAGTCATTTTTCTTTTTGTAATGGAATATTGTCAGAGAGAGCACTCTCTTGTCTCTCAGCCCTCCAACATTCATGTCATTTAGCCTCCCGAACATGAGCACTGCTTCCTTTCCAAGAGACAGTAGTGCATGCAGTGTCAAACCACTTGATGCAGCAGTATAACAAGTAATTGTGCGAAGTGTCCAATAAGTGACAATGGGCCTTGTTATTTGCTGAACTCTCGTGGTTAAGTGCATTCCAGTGAAAGTCATTTGACGAGGCATATTGGGTCAGCACTCTGGCCTGCAATTAACCCAGCCTTTCTGAATTTCCCAATTTATTAAACACAAATGCGTTAAAAGTAATCCTTTATGAGCTCTGGTTTTGAGTACTGTGATCATCTGCTTGACACTGTTTTTGGATTCTCCCACTACGTCCCAAGAAGCATATGGCTGCAACATGCTACAAAAACCCCTCCTGCTTTCTCTCCAGGAATGCCAATACAACCCCCCACCACCACTCGTGGTGGACAAGCTAATGAAAAGGAACACAGTGCTATGTATCCCTCCTCTGTCTGACTAAATGTCGTTATTACATAATCACCTTTGCCTGTAGACGGTTAACAGGATTACGCAGAATTTTCTCACATTAGATCAGATTACGGCACAGGGGAATGAGCCTGCTCGCACGCGTGTGTGTGTGTGTGTGTGTGTGTGTGTGTGTGTGTGTGTTAAGGGATTATGTCCGTCTACTGGTCATTACATATTAATAGGCAGTTAAACCTACTTTGTAATACATTACATCTTGGCCTCTTATTAATGGCTGTGGTGCAGCCCCCTGGTGTGTTAAGCCTGTGATGTTACTCTGAGTTTTTATTGGGCTAGAGATACTCTTGGCCCTCAGGCACTGTGCTGGTGTTTGTCCTGTACTCTCATAGGGACTTCAGTTGTTGGAACAGAGATCAAAGAGAGCTACCATGCAGTTACTGTAACTTTAAAATTTTTATTTTTTCCTCCCCCAGATTTAGACTGTTTGAGATAGCCTCAATAACTCAAATACTTGTCTACCTTCTCTCTCTCTCTCTCTCTCTCTCTCTCTCGCCCACCCCAGCTGTCCGATCCTGGCTTCTCAGCTGACCCCGGCCATCCCAGTGATCGGCGGCGTGCTGTTTGTGTTTGTGCTGGCCACCTTGCTTAGGACCAGCTTCAGCGACCCGGGGGTCCTGCCCAGGGCCACGCCGGACGAGGCAGCCGACCTGGAGAGACAGATAGGTAAGACTGCCGGCGCTGGTGCCACACTGGTACTGTACGAAAGACAACCGACACGCTGTTTGAAGAGCATGGTGCTGTAATATGGGGGGGGGGAAACACACTGAACCATAGACAACCAACTAGAGCACGGTGCTGCAGGCTAAACCCACACACTTTTGCATAGTTATTTTTACCAATATTCATACATTCAAATGAGTCGCTCCACCTGTTTTGTGTTTGCGTCTCGTAACTGCTGCTTGCGGCTCGGTGGATTTTAGCATTTAGCCGTGAGCCAGAGATAACACCACGAAGGAGTCAAAACTTCCCTGTCATCGTCACCCCCCTCTCCCCCACTACCTTCTATATTAAGTTGTGTGTGTGACTAAGCCAGGGAAGAATGTGGAATGTGATATGTCAAGCCGTAGACCTGTAGTTTATCATGTAGTCCCTGGTGCACAAGGAATAGTGATTTAGCTTCCACCAACTTTAAAAGCGGTCTGGGGAATATTCGCCATGCACCCGGCCATACCAATGGTCTTTTTTTAACCATACAGTTCTCTCTTATTTTGGGATGCAAAGCATGTTTTTTCCAGCAACTTTGCTTCTGTCTTCCATGCCTGGGGCCGCTGAGACCTCATCAAACAAACTCTGGACTGACTTAATTAATCTCATTAGGATTTAAGTGTCGGGAAGAAAGGCTCTATCTGAGTTTAGGGGCAGTAGACCTTCAAGCGCTGCAAAGATCAACACATTATGTCTGCAAACAATTTCTTAGGAGATAAACAAATTAAATTCTGGAGCTATGAACATTGTTGGCCAAAATGCCACTGTGCCCTTTCTCCTTATCATCCCTCTGTGGCCTTTGTGGCGACATACAGTGCATGTGTCAGCACTGTAATTGCCTGTTTAAGAGTGAATCTGAATGGCCACTTTGAATATGCAGTGAAACATTGGCATTGTGGTTGTTTGTGTGCATGTTGGATTGTAACTGCTAACACAATGATGCAAGGTGTTGGCTTTTAGTTTCCACACCGCCTTTTCTCTCGCCTAATGGCTTTCAGCTTGCTCTCTCCTAGTAGTGATGTACATTGGTTGGACTCATAGCCACACATAGCAGAATGCTGTGGTTACTTTCTCTCTACTGCAGCCCACAACCCGCCACGTCCTCATTGTAAACAGTGGAAACGACTGCTACCGACAGACAATAGGTCACCACACTATGCATTACCAGGCAGTTGTACTGTGCTGAATGCATTAGGCCGTTATATCTCCTCCACTTGACCTTTGCTCATCACAAACTCAAAGATACATGCCTTTCCATGTTATCTCTCTTGCCCTCATATACACACAACACAACCAGTCAGGTGGTACCCTTGAGCCATGAGTGCACGACACCTCCTTGTACTTTCGTCTGCTAACAAGATAAATCAAAGCATGCATAGAAGCTGCTGTGTGACTGGATGCACTGATAACAATTTAGGAAACCCAGAACTGACATTGTTTAGCTGTTGAAGTAAAATATTTAGTCATCAAGTCATTCTAAATACAGACGCAAACTAGGCCCACTGACGGGCAGCATAGTAGGCGTGAACAATATGCTAAATGACGTTACCTATCTTAAAAGTAGGGGTGTAACGATTCACCAAATCCACGGTACAGTTCATATCTCGGTTTTTGGGCAACGGTTCGGTTCATATCGGGTTGTATTTTTATTTTTTCCATTTCAGCAGTATAATCTGGGATTTTTTTTCTCGTCTTGATTACATTCTGTAGAATAGTCTTATTTTTTCTATATGTTCTGCCACTAGATGGCACACTAGTACCAGCTTCTCAGCCAAACAAGAACACTGTTCTTGTTGCTGCCCACACACAGAATACACTGGTTACCTTTCCTATTAAAGAATAAAAACACCATATCTGCATCTGTCAAAATTTGGCATCGTGTCCCTTTTTTGGTTATGAGAAAGTTGGCAACCCTATTTGTGAAAGAGACACCCACAAGAAAGGTAAATGCTGCGTCATGCCTAACCCACCCACAAAGACGACACAGTAATTGTGTGTGTGCGCTGCACGTCTTGTCATTTCTCAGCAAAATTACACACACGCATTAATGTTTCTAAATAAAGTGCGATATTATTCCACATTGTTTCGATTGAGTAAAGAACAGACTTGTTGCCATAATCCGACATCGTAGTGACGATGAATGAATGAGAACACATGCGTTCTATAAATCGCTTTGTATTGTGTTTTGACTATAAAAGGGCTCAGTGGTTCTAATCTAGTGTTGAGCTAAATGTGAAATGAAAATTGTAGTTTAAATACAGTAGCAACGTAGGGCCTATATGAAAGCTCAACAGGCTGCATCTGTAGCAGGTTGGGTGTGTGTCTGTGTGCAGACAGCGGTTCTGTATTATGGAACCGCGACACGAAACCGTAGACGTATGTATCGCGGTTTCAATTTACCCCTACTAAAAATACTTCCACTATGTCAGATAATTATTTTAGCACGCTATGTCAGCCAGCACGTTTTATGCAGTTTGCCGATGTGGCTGACATAGCGTGGCTGGCAATTAAATGTGATCTTTGGTAGTTAATGCTCTTGTATAGCTTGACAAGGCAATGGACTCAATCCTACTTCTGTTGCAAAACTGTGTGCACACACTTATGTATGTCATCACTGTTTGTAAACAGTAAATGGGTCGAAAATACCCTAGCATTATCTCTTGCTGCCCATTCCTGACATTGTAATGTAAGGCACCATTTTGTTGTTCCTGTTTAAAAAAAAAAAAACAATACATACATACGCACGCACGCATGTACACACACACACACACACACTCTGTGTATATATCTGTCACATCTGTCCTCATACCATCACCCAGAGGTTGACACATAATACCTGACTTGTATCTGACAGGATACAGCAGTCAGATTTCTTAAGAGCTTATGTAAGATGTTGTGATGTTAATTATCCTGTAGCAGTTACTTTTAACTAATGTTCTACATTGAAACAGCATTGGCATGTTTAACCAAAGCCTGGGCGGCACTGTGTGGCTGGGAAAATACCAGTTCAGAGTCTCTGTAAAGGCACTGATTAATCCCACTGACGTCAGGAAGATTTATGCCAGGCCATTTGAACAGTTATGATGCACAAGGGGGGAATAAAATACACTTTAGATGTGTGCATGTGTGCGTGTGTTTGTGTGTTTGTGTCTTTCTATAGATAGATAGATTGATTTATTGGTCCTTTCGGAAATTCGAAAAATCCTTTAGGAAATTCATTGTTCTATACAGTATGAGAGAGATTTAGGTAATGGTTTTAATCTGTTCCCATGGACAGGGCTCCTCTGAAGGAATGGCTAAATAAAGGCGTATTGACTCGGGGAACTGCTGGCTAAATAAGCAGAGAGACACTGGGTCAAAGAGTTACAGACTAGGAATGAGAGAGAATTGGAGAGAGAGTTAAAGAGAGAGAGAGAGATATTCTGCAAGACTGAATAAGGCAGATTGTTGCAATATGTTTTATACATTGTGAACAACTCACAACATTTTCTTGGTGCTTGGTTTCGCATTGTTCACACTTCATTAGTGCCCATTCACTTTCAGCAGAACAGCAGGGAACCTTCAAAATACGAGCTCTGTTTGTCTGTCCTCTAATTGTCAGAAACCAATTAACACTGGTTTAAACAAGACACCAAAATATGGCACAAAAATTGGTTATGCTTGAGCTGCTGTAATTCAACTGTAGCCTCATAAATAGCTAATGCAGTTGTGATGCCATAGGGCTCCGGTTTACCACCACAGATATTGATCTGTTGGCTAAACTACATCCAGGACATAATTACTCTACAATAGAAGACAATGTCTCAAGTTGTCTGTGTTCTCTACTCTAGGATGGTAAGCTGATAGCCAAGCTTCTAATGTTATTGGCAGTTTATTTAGGAAAACTATCTATTTTCTGCCAAATGCAGCTGCTTTAGAATTTAGACTGAAGCACTAGTTACCCACTGCTTGCTGTGTCTGATCACTGATCACAGTATGGTTCCTAGAAAAAACTAAGAAGCTACGACAAAGTCAAAGTCATGGAGACGTAAAAATAACCTGGCTCTGCCTGACTATTTCAGCTCAGTCTTTGCTGAGATTACAGTCTGCAGTGCAGATTCAGGGTTTCATGTAAACCCTGATCGCACAAAGGTTGGACAACCACTCTGAATGATGGAAATATCAACATCAGACCACATACTGTACTTAAAATGTTAAAATGATCTCGTTACATTGGCAAAGGTCCAGACAATCTCATCTAGTATGAATACAAAATATGAAGTCCAAAACGCATTTCTACATTCATAAATGATATTATTAAATCATACCGGTACTAGTACATTAGCTCTCAAAATAGCTGCTCCATGTGGCAAGGTTTTGACTGACAGATCAATTGAACCAGTTTCTACCTGTGTAGAAACTGCTTTAGCCTATGACGGCTATTGCAACGAATGGAACGTGGATTTTTTCTTTTACCGAGAAACTATTAGAATAGGATACAAATAAAATAATTTTAAAATACCAAAATTGAAAACCGAATGCCTACCCATAAAAAGAATATGCGAATACCCGGGAATTTTAGGCCAGCCCTACGTTAGAGTCAAGCGTTTGTTTCTAAATGTATATACAACAGTGGCGGCAGTGTCAGAGCTAGATCAGATAAATCCTGGCCCTCGGGACCAGGATTGGGCACCCCTGAGGTAGATGAATTCTTCACTGCTTTTAAGTTTGGGGTGTTAAGCAAGCCTAGGTTGTGTCTGTATGCGCTAGATATTTCTCCATGGAGTAAACTTCAGTTGTCTGTCTATTTTTGTCCTCTTGTTGGTTTCCGGTGCTGGCTTAGACAGACAGCAAGAGGAACCCAGAGCCAATTTCTTATTTCATGCCTGTCATGTAGCCATGGCTGCTATAGCCTCCGGTAGAGTCCCATTTAATTTCATGTGTCAGTGAAATTTGTCTAAATGCAATGCACATCCCTAATAAATATCAAGATTCAATGTTTTTAGGTGGGAACATGGGAAGGCTGTTTTCAAATTGGTATTTACATATATTTTAGTGAAGGAAATTATCGAGTTGCCTGACAGAAAAGCAAGTTATTTTCTAAGATATGGTTCATAAAACCCCATGCCACTTTTGCCACACACTGTTACTGTTATAACTTTCCCTCTCTACCCCCTCTTTTGTCTGTGAGAGTCTGTCTCTCAAGTCCATAAATGTAGCTGTGCGCCTGCTTGTCAGGAGAATAGTAGTGTTTCCTCAGGGCCGGTTAGCATAGTTGGTTAGAGCGTGGTGCTAATAACGCCAAGGTCGTGGGTTCGATACCCGTACTGGCCATGAGGCATTTTTGTGTGGGACTACATACAACACATAGAATAAATAAAGCAACAATATGGAAGCACGTGAGGTTTAAGTCTGTAATTATCTTCCTGCGAAATGTACATGTACTGTATCAATTCCCACACCATATTAAACAATCGAAAGTGTTCTGATCCAAAGTGGTCATCAGTGGAATACATTCCTAAATGCTACCAGAATATAATTGTATGTTCTTTAAGGAAAACCATCATGCTTGTGACTAAAGTTCATAGGAAACATGCCGTGCAAATCTGAGCTATTAAAAAATTGCTCTCAACGATGTTTTTACATATTTTAAAAGCAATGCAACAGAGTACCAAGAGCACTCTAAAATGGTCATCAGCTATTTCTCTTTCTGCAGCCATCACAAAGTGTACACTTCAATTACTGTAAAAATACCTCACTAAATGGCAGTCTACTGCTGGTCCCTAATTTAATAGCCTTACTGATCGCTTTTTTCCTTATTTCATTTAGCAATGTAGCTGACAGACTGTCATATGGTGAAGTTCAGTCTATTATAGTTAACAATGTTGATTGTGTAAAATGTTGTCATAAATAACCTATTATACTCTTAAATATTTTATAATACTACTGTATACTTGAATACAGTATACCCCTGTGTGTATTACATGGGCTATGGATATAATGCGAACAAAGTGTTTTTAATACTTAAGCGTATGCAGGTTTAAAACGATTCATTTTGACAAGAAACTGGACATTAAAGTGCCTTGATGTCCACTGTCCACCAGCCATGGCATATTATCATCACTCAAATGGCGCTGGTATGCTACTGTAACCCAGTTTTAACATGGACCTACATTAGCATGGAGTGTTTCTCGAAGAACAGTTGGCATGCAAACGTTTGCCCAGAGCAAGAGAACCGCAGTCTTCTTTCACAAGTGAACGCTCTGCATTGGTGACTGCAGCCTATTACACCTTGACTGACGGATATGTTCATGGCTTGACATGCAGTTGATAGCCCCTTCCATTATGAGGAGACTGTTAGACCAATTTATGCTTCTGTGTCTACTGTCAAAGCTATGCCGTAACCTATGCTGTAGCCTGACACACGTCTCTCCCAAAATGTAACTGTCTCTCTGTTCGTCTGTCCAACCGTCTTCTGGATGCAGGCCTATGAGAGTGATTTGAAATTGGGGATCTTTATAACAATGTCCTGTACAGGCACAGACTATCGTCCTTTGACAATTCTAGTACATACATATATTTTTTTAGCATTATTAACCAAGACTACAACTTTGCACATGACAAGACAGGGATTTCCTTGTTTTTCTGGAAGCAAAAAGCGGTCTTTTATAATACTATTATAAAAGATTGTTTCCTATGATCAAAGTTGTTCTATTTCGGGAGCCTAAACAAGACATGGCTCTTCCGTATAGTGGTGCTTCGCATGTTCAGTCAACGCACACAGGTGTGCACGGCTGACAGACAAGCGCAGAAGTACTACAGTGTAGGCTTGATGCAAAAGCATATATCGATCATTGCTCTCATTTGAAATTAAACTGCACAAATAATTGAATTAAGATCATTATATTATGTTCATTTTTGCCTTTAGCATTGTTGGCTCTAGGGTTAACATTTTGCTGTTAATGTGACAAAAATCAATAACTGAAACTCATGCCAGTGGCATGGCCCTATGAGACATTCTACCCGGCCCGGCCGGTACATCAAACATTAAAAAAATAATAATGCAACATAAAATTACTCTCTCAGAATGTGTAAAAAAAAAAAAAAAAAAAAAAAACATAGTTAAAGCGAACTGTCACGTTTGATTATGAAAATGGTGTTGCATAGGAATAGTTAACAAAAGTTAGCTATTTTGTATTTTATTTTAAAATGTTTTTGCATGTTGATAGTAATGTGGCCTGCGAAGTTCTGACATTTTCAATGTGGCCCCCAAGTGAAAATAATTGCCCACCCCTGGTCTGGCCTATAGTAGCCTAGGCTACTTGTATTTGGAAAAAAATAACAAATTCGACTGACAAAATTCCAATTCAAACATCACAGCACAGCCCATTCTGTCTGAATATAAATTTGACAAATCACACCATACAAGTTTTTTTATTTGCAGGACTCTAATGAGAGTTTATTGGGATTAATTACAGCCATTACTGCAGTCAAACAGAACCTTTCACAAGGACGCGTCTCCACTTCTGTGAGGTTCAGCAGAAACCTATATAGATCAAAGCTTACCCCATGATACTTATGGCTTATACATAAGAATGCATACACATAAATTAATAAAATGCTGTATTTAAAATAATTTTGTTTTTATTTGAACTCAGAATAGTTTGAAAGTCAAGGTACATGTATGGAGGAATCTAAATATGTATTTCAAACAAAACTACATACTATTTTACTATCCTTTACATAATAAAAAAAAAATAATAGGCATTAATATTAGGTATTCTAAAAGCATAGAGTGAGTAAAATTTTTTACAAATATTTTGTGATATCATATTTAGTAGCTGAGGGTACTGATGTCAGAGACATAAAATACTTGATAGCTATTACAGACATTGTTTTACAAGCCATTGTATGAAAGCAGTGAAAAACAGCCAAAAGACCATTTAGGGTTTAAAGAGTTAAGTTGCGTCTTATGACATAACACAGCATTTTATTAATGTATGTGTATGCGTTCTTATGTATAAGTCATAAGTATCATGGGGTTAGCTTTTATCTATTTATTTCTATATTTAAAAAATTCTGTAATTTTAGTACCAAAAATGATTCATAGGTGGACCTTTTAGTTTTGTGTTTTTTTTTTTTGCTTTTAGGCGAGAGATTTTCGAGGCAGCTCTGTGGATGTCTTGTGCAGCCCCTGTTATGACAAATAACACACACCATATATCACTCTCTTCAGCAAAGTGTCTGGACTGTGAGGTAAAAAATACCTGTGAGCTTCTAGCCTTTACCGTTCTGAAGATATATATGATCCGAAATATAAATTGGTCCGTCTCACTACCATTTGAAGGTGCATAATGCAAGACATTTTACTATTTGCCGTTGATCTTGCTGCTGTTATGCTGATGAACACAACCTCACATCAATCTCTTTGGCTGAATGTCTGGAGTATGAGGAAAAGAAGACATGATACAGAATATAAACCTATGCCGTTTTCAGCACAATGTTGAGAGTGCATTTTAGGCTACGTTCCATAATCCTTAATGTTCAAATCCGATTGTTTTGTTTTGTCGTTCACATTACCTGTAAAATGTGGCTCTTTCTAGTGTGAACTGATCACGGTTCTTTGCTTACATGAGCGCCATCCATTCATTTAAAGGAAAGGATAACAGTTGCAGCAACAGTTGAAATGTGTGCTGAGGGGTGCGGGGCAGGCGGGGGTGCTGCTTAAACACCTACTCTGGAACCTCACAAAAGCAGCTTTCTCCTAGATTTAATATCTATAAGCATACATCTTGTCACTGTCATTAACATGTCATAATGTCGCTTTTATTGTCATATGCACAGTTAAAAAACAAGTTTCCCCATACAATTAAATTCTTCCTTTGCTTTCCACTCTGAATGCCAATATACATGTAATATCACCGTCATCCAATGTCTGTTAAAGTCCTGTTCAAATAGTGCTTTGTTAAACTGACAAGACAATGTCGACTTTATCATGCAGAAATGTTTGTTTACAATCAAGGAAAGACTAGCAATCACCAGCCATATTGGCTGGAATAAGTGTACATTGTTTCTTGTTAGAGCACCTCAGACATTTAAATCACAATAAGGTTTTGAGTGGTATGGAGATGCAGTTAAATCACACTAAGGTTTTGAGTGGTAAGGAGATACAGTTAAATCACAATAAGGTTTTGAGTGGTAAGGAGATACATTTAAATCACAATAAGGTGTTGAGCGGTAAGGAGAGACGACAAGGTATATCATCTGTCTTGCTCTTTAAATGTGTGCTGTCATGTCTGGGTGTGTTAACCCGTTCTTCTAGCATCTGCCTTTGGAAGCCCCAGCACCCAGGAACGAGTGTTATGCAACCATGCAGATTCACAAACTCACACACGCATACACCTGGCGACACCTGGCTAATTACAGCACAATCACTTTTTTTTTAAAGACACACAACAGAGATATTTGATATCATAGACATCTTACTTGAAAACGACTTTATAATATGCCCATTAAACAACTCATTAGGATACATTAATTAGCTAGCTCAAGACAGGGTTAGTCATTCTTGAGAACGCTTGCTAACTTCGAGCTCAAATCAAAACAATGACCCTCCGCGGCGCTGCCTCACACATTGGAATGCATTGTGAAGCAAATCGTAGTACTAATGCTTTGTTGTTGTGACCGGTGTTCGCTACATTTATGTTCCTATTTACGGGGCGAGGACTGTGTAGAAGTATCAGATTTTTTTTTTGATAAACACACAGAATGGAAAACTAGTGAAATACAAGGAGATATTTGTTGAATTTGACATAACGTGTATTATCTTAAAATTAGCTGGCTGGCTGACTATTTAGTGGTTTGGGTGTTGGACACCCAGCCTGTAGGTCATAAATTCTACCCCTGGAGTTGGAGCATGGTTTTTGAGCAAGATGTCTAACCCTCGCCTGTTCGTTGTAATTGTTTACATTGCACGTCAGTTTAAATAGAAGTGTCTGCTAAATGACAGCCTAATTGTTATAATGTATTGGCTTTGCATTTCTCTAGAACACTTGTCTTTCCTGTTTGCTCCATTTGAAGGTTTATTGGCACTCTTATGTCTGCAATATTGCGTTCACACACACTTTCTGGACTTCACGGCATAAAAGTCCAACGGAATAGCAGTTGCTATAAAAAAAACAAGAATACAGTGCATAAAATCAGTAAGGTTCTAAAATCAATTCAGAAAACAAAAGATTAATATGTCAGTTTAAAGATATGTGTTTTTAAGCAAGTTTAAGAGAATCAGTGTTACGGATGTCTGGTGGAAGGGAGTTCCAGAGGCGGGGGGCAGAGCGGCTGTCTGTTTGCTCCTGTGTGAGGCAGCTACGAACATCTGGTTGTATATGCCGTCACGGAGGACGGCAAAAAGCTCAAATATTTTAACTTTCAACGGCATTCCGTTTGCCGTAGTCGGCGGCAGCATTTCTTTGCCGGCCACAACTGATTTTGCAGTCCTGCTCTCGTCCGCTAGCACAATAGCCGGTCTGCTGCGTTCCACGTGAATGCAGCATTACTCAGACACCTAATGGCAGATGAGGATGATTCACTGGCCCCTCCCTCTTGGTTCTGAGGCCGGCAGTGACCGGAAGCGTGCATGAGAGCTGACAGGACGACTGAGAAACCACAAAGCTACTCCACCGCCATTTGTCAGCCCCATGTGTGGACCAGGCTCCCACTGCTGGTTTGAGACACTCTCTTTCTCTCTGTTCTGCTCATTGTACTTTGTTTTTCCCTCTGTCCGTCTCACTTTCATCAAGTTGTTATACTCACTGTAGCCCCCCCGCCCCCCAAACCTTGTTTTCTCTCTCTGTGCCTAGGCTCTCTGGAGTTGTCCCAGTGGATGCCATCAGTGTCAACATTCATATGCCCTCAGTGGCAGAGCAGGACTCCCCTACCCAGTCCTCCAGCCAATAGCTGACCGTGCTGTCTTGCACGCTATCACCCCTGACACTTGACAGGGTGTCAGTCTATAAGCTGTTGGACTGGAGACCCCGAGTCAGTGCCTTGGCTCTCGGCCCAGGGCAGCACTCTGGCCTCACCTGGACTTGCACCTGCCTCACTGAGTTGTATTTTTCTCTTCTTCTTCCTGGTGATGGATTGATTGGAGGAGAGGACATGTGGAGCCTCTAATAAAGAACTTGGGCGTGTCTGCAGGGAGAGTCTTGCTACACAGAGGAGATCTCTATCAGACACTGCTGCAGGGGGATTGAAGTGGAGATGTTGATTTCGATGACGGGCAACGCTGTCAAACTAAGTGACACTGATGGCAGTCGAGTTGAGGAGATGAGGTGTGTGTGTGGTTGCTATGGTGATAGGAATGCTGCCCTTCTGCTGAGAACACTGTGACCTATTGCTTTTAGTCACGATTGACTGAAATTTGCTCGACTTATTTTCTTTTCAAACAAATTATTTGAACAATAGAAATGTTCGAGAGTTTGTCGCTGCTCATGTCTGCTGTAGGAAAACAAGAATTCCAGTTTCTCTTAATAAATAAGGTACAGCATCTTTTATTATTTTTCCAGTCAGTAGGCCTATCTCTTTCTTGGCTGGACTTTAGGTATCTGCTGGCTGCTGCTCTTGTGAAGCCTATTATCATCAAGGTGACTACAGTAATAATGTTCAGTCTAATCTTATCTTAGCTTGTCTCCACATTCACACTTTGATTTCATTATGAGGTTTTGGCTCGCATGCTTTAGTCTGCAATAGTGTCATTCCTTCAGCTACCTTTAATGTAGTGTTAGCTTTCAGTCTATTTGAGAAGCCTTGCAGATGGAAAATGGCACATACTTGTGCGCACACACACAGCAGGACTGCAGTTAGAATCCCTTTACCCTGCCAGGCAAGGCCTGGCATATTTTGGCTGACATTGAACCCTCATTTAGCTTAGGTTTCTGTGCATGCGTGTATGTTTCTGTGAGACACATTCTGTGTTTGTGTACTTGTAAGCAAAATCAATACATCAGCGCCTAAGCTAGCCGGCCTTGTTTTCCAGCATCAGGCTCTTGTCTGACCCAGGCTATCTCTCTCAGGTCTCTAGCTAGACTAGCTAGCTACAGTTAACAGGCATCTTTCGCACAGTCAAGGTAAGTTAATAATGAGATCAAAACCTTAATTCACCTCCTCACCTTGTACCCCATCCTGGGTTTCTCTGTGGGAGGTGCATGGCTATGCACAGCATGGGTTGATGTGGTGGTTTGAGTAGGCTGTCTTTGGTGACTGGCCACCACCTTGTTCTCAGTAGGTGTCAGTGTTTGTTGTGCATCCAATAATAAATATAGCTTATTTACAGTATACAGCATTAATAAGTACAGCCCTTATCTCACAAAACATGCCATCTGTCTGCAAATAAGACACATTTACTGTATTATATAATAGTTCCAGCAAATACGGTTTGTTACCAATTAAACTAAAAAGGATATTATGATTTTATGATCAAAATTAGATATTGTTTGTGTCTGTTGTTCACATACATTTTATTTATAAAAAGTGCATCTTTACAAAACAACAGACACAATGCAAGTCATAAGTGGTTCATCATATTCATATATGTGCATACATATATCGTAAAGGTTCTGAAACTGAAACCGTGATACAAACATCCACGATTTCGTGTCGCGGTTCCGGAATATAGAACAGCGATCCCCACACAGACACACACCCAACCCGCTACAGATGCAGGCTGTTGAGCTCTCATATACATTGCTACTGTAATTAAACCACAATTTTCATTTCACATTTAGCTCAACACTAGAATAGAACCACTGAGCCTTTTTTATAGTTGTCAACAAAACACAATACAAATCGATTTAAATAACTATTCTATTGCCTTAGTTTCTTTTCTCAAACAAAACAATGTGTAATAATATCACACTTTAAACATCAATGGATGTGTGTCATTTTGCTGAGAAATTACAATACGTGCAGCGCGCCCACACAAATAATGTGTCGTCTTCGTGGGTGGGTTAGGCATGACGCAGCAGTTACCTTTCTTGTGGGTGTCTCTTTCACAAAACCTATCTGATGTGTGTCAATAAAATTGACGTTACGGTTGTACCATGTGTGTTGCAGCAATGTATGATACCCTGGCTGACCCCAGATCTGTCTCCTCAAAAAAACAATACATGCACTCACAATCACACACACAATCCACCTGGACAGACCAGCTAAGCGTATGATATACAAGTACTCCCAGGCTATTTGTAGCGCTTGTGGATGATTGGGTTATGATCAGCAATAGACCCGGGGTCAATGCTGTACCTACCAGTACCTACTCTGTCTTTGTCAAATCTAGAGCCACACTGCGCCACTATGCCACATTATTCACACTGTCCATGAACGTCATCAGTGAGTGGTGTCATCTGAAAGCCATGTGATGTGATGGTTCTTGATTATTGCGGTGCAGTTGTTTGTGTACCATAATTGTATCATACTTAATTCAAAGGTGTACCCATTTTTGCAATCCTTGATTTTAGCCATAGATACATGTTTACAGTTATTGGTGACAAATATGTGTTTTTATTTAGTAGCCTATGGTTACAGTCAAATATTCAAATGTACCGTATCTTTCAAATGTAAATCATGTTAAATTAGGAATATATCTTTATGTCCAGAGGGGGTGCACTCATGTATGCTTTGTGCTGTAGTGCATACAGTATACGGTATACTTGCTGTATGTCTAGTGACGATTGAACTAACATTGGTTGTAGCTGTAGTTGCCCTCAAAGGTCCCAGTATCAGTTGATGTAAGGGCTTCTGTACAGAATGAGTTGGTAATAAGCCAGCATTAAGGAAGGAAGTACTGGCCTATCAGTGCTTCCAGAGGTTTACTGTTCGGCTGTCTGTCTACAGATCCTTTATATTGGTAAATAAACCTCTGTCCTGTTGCCCAATGGAAAGATAATAAATGGAAAGAGAATGAAGTCTGATTTAGAGCACCCATCCAACTGTGTTACAGTGGAAGGTTCTAGGCCCCTCCCAGGTCTTCTGTAGTAAACTTTAAAGAATAACACGTTGTCTGTCTTTAACCTGCATGTGCTGCTGCTACTATTGTGTTGTGTGTTCTCCTCTCTGGTGTCCTCTGCCAGGGGAGCAAGGGAAGGAGAGAGCAGTGCTTTGGCTCCATAGAACACAATGGAAATGCATTAAGTGCAATCTAACTTGCAGCAGTCTTGCAGAGGAAGCACACACACACACACACACACGGGCACACCTTCTCACTTTCTCCCACCCACACAGTGCATTAGAGCTCTCCAATCGAGTAGGGCAGTAATAGCACACATGCTCTCTACCTTTTGTATGGGTTCAGAAACCACTATCATTGCTGTCATATGTACCGATTTAGCCTGTCACCATCACTGCCGTTTTCCTGCACTGAACGCTGTTCCTGTCCATCGTTCTACCATTATCTTTAGTCTGATGTCCCCACAGCAAGCAGACACACGTTCTTTCTTATCTAACGCTCCATTTCTCCTTCTCTCTCACCTACTCACTCTCTCCTTCCCTCTGCCCTCTGTCTCTCCAAGATGTGGCCAACGGCAGCTCGACATACCGCCCGCCCCCCAGGACCAAAGAGGTGGTGATCAACGGGCAGACAGTCAAACTGAAGTACTGCTTCACCTGCAAGATCTTCCGGCCACCCCGCGCCTCTCACTGTAGCCTCTGTGACAACTGTGTGGGTGAGTGTCTTTTAATGAGACGCGTGTCTACAGTGTGCACGGAGGCGAAGGCTGAAGCTTCATAATGCACCCTACTGAAACATGCGTCCTAAACATTTTTTTTTAGGGCTGGCCCAAATGCCACTTCTTTTTCTTTTCTTGTTTTTTGAGAGCCAAAGCTTCAGTGGTAGTCATTAGTGAATATTCCAAGAGATGACATTATATAAAACACACGCATCGCTTTTATCCTGTTAAAAATCCAAGCGGGCAGTCAGGACCATTTGGGGGCTTTCACGATGTGCATATGACAGTAGAATAGCAGGTACAATCAATGCTTTTGCTATTTAAACAACCTGGGCACTGGGCTGGAAAATGACAACTGCACCTCAAACACCTCAATTGAACCAATAGGACATAATAGTCAATGACGGTGTTGAAAGAAGGGCTTGTAAATGTGGGATTCTGAACACTGGATTTTTTACAGAGAAAGTATTGCAAACATGCATGCATATCACACATTTTTTTAATAAAAAAATGAAAATAAAGAATATTCAAAAAAACTAAATGGAATATTGAATGCCAACCAATCAAACGAATATCTAAATAGTTGAATATTCAGGGCTGGCCTTACTACTTTAAATGTTTCAGTGGTAGTGAGCAACATATGGTATTGAAATTCAAATTTTTCTTGCTTATTTACAAACTATTATTAAACTACATTTTGGAGGTTTTTAAACCACAAACAGTAGGTTTAAAATTGTGCTCATGTACACTAATCCTTTTCTACTACACACCTAAGCGTGACTAAGCTGTCACCCTGAAACGGCTTACTGGTAAAAACGTGACTTTGTATGCAAATAGAACGACTTCCCACCTAGCAGGACTGTCTTCTACGCAGCGTGTTGGCCAACACTGAGTGACAGGGAAAATAAAAGTAGAGTACAAACAGGAAGTTGACAGGAAGAAACTGAACCTTGATTGCCCTTTCACGCCAGAATGCATTATGGGACATGTCTGTCATTACTGGACACATCTGGATGTAATCTAGACACAGTGCACACTTGTCCAAAGGGTGTGTGTGTGTGTGTGTGTTTGTGTTTCTAGATTTAGAAGTTCAACTGTAGATTTAAATAGTATCATTCAGTGATATACGGCCATTTTCTAGGCCTAGTACAGACATAAATCATAACATAACCCTAGCTAATGAAAGCCATGAGCAGATGGGAGGATATGCAGATGTGACAAGTGTCACAGGTGGTTTGGGGTAGAGAACTCAAATGTGTGTTCTCATTCACCACGTCAGCAAGCGTATTTGTCATGACCTTAACAGTTTCCCCCATTATTCCTGATAATTTCTTGATCGCGAACCAATTTTGTTTTCCTTTTTCCAAGCTTATGGAAACTTGGTTCTGGATTCTTTGTCTTTGTAATGCATCCCGGGACACAGCAACATTTAGGTTTTTAGTTTTGTTATCAGACAAAAGTGATGAGCACAATTAGCACAATACAAAGATTGTTGCCCCCATCGTTATTGGAGCAATTACATTTTGACCAGGTTATAAACAATGGCAAAAGCTGTAAGTAAGCAGCTACAGTAGCAGCAAGGCCGTATTGCTGATGCAAAGTGAAGAGTTTTCTTGCATTTTTCTCTGCCATGCTTTGTGCACTGCGTGCTGCACACTGGATTGATCATTCCGTATTAACGATAATATTACTGTATAGGACAATTAAATAGAATAAAGAATCTATTAACACATATCAACAAATCAGGCAAGCAACAACATTACCTTAATGGGAACTGGTGAGGCCGGGAGACAGGGCTAAGAAATGGGCAAACAGTTTTTCAATAAGATTATTATTTGTTGTGTTTTTCTTGTTTCCAAAATATGTTTCCATTGCACGTACAAATGGTTTAAAAAATGTGAGAAGAAAAGCCTCAGGTTCATGAGCACACTTATTAATTAACATGGCGACATATCGGCTCTGTTTCAGCTCTGCTTCAGCTGATACCCGTAGTCTTTGTTGGGGATTGTGGAATAAAGGGCACTTTCTTTATAAGTCACTAGCATATGAAATAGGGTTCAGCGATGTCTATTAATTTGGGGGGCTAATTATAAATGATTGACTATCTATAAAATTGGCCTACAGTACAATATTATGGCCATCCTTCCTACTCACAGTGTTTCCTTCCTTACCTTTCCTCCATAAACCCTATCGATAGGCCTGGTCTAGTCATAGTGGTAAGTGGTCTGTAACGGCATCCGCGTTCCAGTTTATAGCCTACCTAATGAAAGAGGACACTGCCCGCGGGTGAGAGAGAGAGGCAGAGAAGTAAAGGTGATCCTGATCACAGCAATGCGGCGAGCCTTTTAATAGAAAGCGTATTACGCAGTGTTTCAGTAGATATATCAAAATTTGTCTGAACGCTGCTTTGACACTTTTTCTTTTAATCACGATGTCTGCAAAACTTTGATGTCTGTCAGCCATCGGCGATGGACGATGGCATCGTCTATCGATCCAACCCTAATGTGAAAAGACTTTCACTTCTTCAAATAGCTGAATACTTTAGTTAAGAAGGTAAATGGTTTTACTTTGAATGAGTTGTAACTCTATTTATTCTCTAAATTAATTATTAACTCTAAATTTATTTATCCATTAAGTTATTTGTGCGAAGAGAAATGCTTTTCGGTGAAAAAATGCCCTAAAATCTCAAAGCGATGTTGCTCTGTAGAACACAAAGCTAAAGCTTTGCTCCACTTCCATTAAAGTTCACTCTCTCGTGTATACGGTGGAGATCCCCAGTTACTCCAAGCTGCATTACTTCAATGCAATGTTAGATAAATGCTTTAAGAATGTTAGATCCATCAAGCCTTCGTTTACAGTTCCTGCAGCGTCCACAAAGTTCCTAATTTGAAGTCTCGCCAGAGGTTGTTATTGTCGACCTGCCCGAGTGTTTTGATTCATCATGCTCCGCATCAGAGTTCTACAGTGACTTTGAGAGCTTTTGCGACCCAGAGGAGCCAGTAAGTCCGGTACCTGGTTTATGCGTGTAGGCAGTTTGCACTTTGTGAAAAAGTTGTTATACCTCTAGACTCAGTGGAAGTCGTCTGCTTTACCAGTATATTCCCTTCTAAAGTGTGCTGATAGTGGATGCTATTGTAATCACATCTGGAAAGGGGCCAGAGTCTGTGTGTGTGTGTGTGTGGCAGCACCCCCCATGATAAGTGGGCCTGTGTGTTATTGATTTGTTTCTTTTGTACTCCTCCTTATGACGATTCTAAAACTCTCTCTCTCCTTCTATATCCCTGTCTCTCTATCAATCTTGCTAACTCTTAACTCCAAGTTGGAATGTTTGTATTGCCCTGAATGTTAATGAACTGTTATTTTCTGACTATTTTATGCATTGTCAGTGTTTCAAATACTAATAATTAAAAATAATGTCTAATGTCACTGAGTCTAAAAACATGTCAGGTTGATTCTCCAGTCAGTGTCCTCTGACCCAGTGACACTGGCTCCAATCTGGAGTTGGTCCCCGGGCGCTGCACAGCGGCTGCTCACTACTCCTTTGATGGGTGGGTTAAATGCAGAGGATGAATTTCGCAACATGTATGTGTGTATGTGACAATAAAAGCACCTCTGCCTTTAATGATCAGTGATAACACTATAATGTGTGTCAGGGTAGTCTAGTGAATAGGCTGGTTGGCTTGCAAAGGTCACGGGTTGTGACTTGTAATACTAATATTGTAACTGTCCTGACTGTAACTGGCTTTTTGGATGAGTCTGCTAAATGCATTCATTCTGAATGTCCCTATGTATTGTCGTCTTGTGCTAGGATGAGGAGACAGACCAATGATTCTCTCTCTCTCTCCCTCTGTGTGTGTGTGTGTACAGAGCGCTTTGACCACCACTGTCCCTGGGTGGGGAACTGCGTGGGACGTAGGAACTACCGCTTCTTCTACATGTTCATCCTCTCTCTGTCCTTCCTCACCATCTTCATCTTGGCCTTTGTCATCACAAACGTTATCCTGCGTAAGTACCAGAATGACGGCCGCGCCTCTAATGTTGTCGAAGTCTTCCAAATGTCCACTGACACACTTTCCCACACACTTGCGCGTCGTAGCAGGGAGACTGGCAACACTGCACGTATGACACCGACCTGGCACGATATCATGTGTTGTCGGGGAGGAGGGGTCAAGAAGTTGTCGATCATGGCTGCGAGGTCATAGTTCGCAGTGGAACTATGAACAAAATGTTACAGGACTGGATTGGTTAATATTAGAACAGACCAATGCATTCGGCTGCCGTGGCGTAGCGGACATATTATCTGCGTAATACAGCGTAATATCGAATCTTGCTATGATCAAACTCAAAACTTCTATTTTTAAATAGAGTTGTAGAGGGTTGTAATGTAATAGGCCACTCATTATTATAAACCCATTTGCAACTATAGTAATGAATGGACACTTGGAATATTGTGTGTGGAGTTGTTGAATCTGCTGCCACACGCATGCTGCGTGTAAGTAAACACGATGGCACACGCCACATGCACGCGATTGGAAACCAGTTATCTTGGAAACACATAACACCGGCCGGTCAAGTACTTGTCAATCATGGCTACACAAGCACTATGGGGGAAGGCGACAGTGGACAGTTCCTGCGTCTCTCCTCCAAAGGGAACTTGAGGTAAAGAACGTCGTACAGTATAGACATTAGCCAACACCTAGGCCTATATAGCAGGTTCGCTGTAAACGTCAAATAGACACGGGTATAGCTGCCACTGCTCAAAACAGTGCTCTTCTGTTTCATGTGTTCATCTGACAGCAGTATAGCATGCATCCTTTTCTTTGTCATATTTACATAGTTCGCCAGAGAGCATCCTGCCATCCTATTGGTTAACGTCAAGGAACATGTCGGCACACGTCGTAGGGGAAATCTAGGCATGAAAATAAATAAAAAATGACATTGTGACGTGGTAAATGGACTGCATTTATATAGCGCTTTTATCCAAAGCGCTATATATTATTTTATGCTGTGTAGGGGACGACAGATGCTCCCAATTTGGCTTATTAGACATTACATTATATTGTTCATATTCCTTTTTTAAGCTGTGGTGTGATTAGTCTGTGATGCTTCTGCGTTGCCTTGGCACCAATTCTTTAGAAGTTATGGCTACCTAAGGCTCACGGGAAGTTCCAGAACGGCACAGCAACTGAAACAGATTCCCCCGGTATCTCGCTCTCACTGTGCGCAGCAGCCACAAGCCCTCCAGCGCCACGTATTGTCTCATTTAAGGAGTGTGGGTCTTTGCTGCTTGTTAACAGCATACAGCTGTACGCATTAAGACTTACAGTGTCACTTGCACCTCTAATCTAATAGTTTGCATGCATCCAGCAGCTATGTTACTCTGGGTCTATGTTGACACATGTAACCCAGTGTATGGTTCCTGGTTCAGAGAGAAACTCTCGCCATGGCAGATGGTAGTGAAATAGGAATGGCAATTAAAGTGGGTACACTGCGTGTAGTCTGGGTACACTGTACTTGCTGACAGCGCTCCACTTATGCATCAATCAAAAACACAGAGTCAGACAGTAATGGCCTCAGGGCTTTGATAACCAATATCTGCTGCAAGGTTTTGTGTTAAAGGAACAATGTTAACATGGGATGTGCTAATAGGCTGTTCTGTGTCTACAGTTGCCAATCGCAAGGGCTTCCTCAACGCACTCAAAGAGAGCCCGGCCAGATATCCTTTCATTAAACGGCTTTCATATGGCCACAATGCCATTTCTTGTGTGTGTGTATCGTATTCTCTTGTTCCATTCATGTAAATTGCTCCGCTCCAAGGCTGGTTCTGCCTCCCTGTCCACACTATTTCCATACAACAATGTATAGTCCCCTTCGACTTCCTATATTGCCAGCTGTTGGATAGCAGGCTGTTGCCCGTCACATTGGTTCTCAGATGAACTTTCCCAACGCATTTTTTGATACAATACCACGGCTGACGGAGCAACCCGACCAGGTCAGCGATTCCTCAAAAGTCACGTCTTCTCCGAGCTGTTCCACCCCCCTCTACAGCGCGCTAGTGACATCGCCGCCCAGTCCTTCGGTCTTCTGTAACGTGGAGTTTTCTTCTGCCATTTGGTCTGGCGTGAAGTGTTTGATGCCGAACACAGCAAGACATCTTTAGGCTCAGCTGTTAACACGTAGCTGTAAATGAGCTAAATCATGTAGCTGTTGTCAAGAGAAAAGGCTGTGATAGAGAGAGAGTGAGCCAGCCCTTGCTTGTGTAAAGTGTGGGACACACAGAACACTGGTTAACTGTGTTAAGATCTGCCTACTTGACACAGGAGAGGTCTTTTGATTGGCATGCATCACTGCATCAAATGCATAACTCAATGACCAAATCGGATGGCTGAAATTAGTAAATACAGCACGTTGTGCCAGAATTATGTTTACAAGACCTGTGTCAATGAAAATCTACGACACTTCTTGATAGTGTTAATGCGCTTACAGTGGATTATGTATCAGATGTTTAGCACAAGTTGCTTACAGTATTTGACATGGCACTAATGGATGGAAGAGGTTGAGACTATAAAAGTCCAGTTTAGTGTGGCTATATCTCAGATATATCCACACTAGTCAGCGTCAGAGTTGTTTTTGCTGCAGTTTTTAAGTGGTTAGCACTGTGACAGGTTAATTTATGGTAGGCTTGGTTGGCCATCAAAAAACATTTGAAGTGGCCAAATGAACGTGCAAGAGGTCGGCTTACCTTGCTGTTCTAAACGTCGTCTCCTATCTCCATCTGTGTCATAAATCAATTTGAGAGCCAGTGGAAGACTCTTCCTCTTAGCCTCTCCCCTTCATTTGGCAGAGCCATGTAAGCACAACGTATAACAGCTTGTAAGGCCCAACGACGTGGACGATGTGCTGCAAAGCTTTAACATAGCGCGGATGGCATCATGGCAGTGTTTCATGGTCGGATGCTGTCTTTTGAAATGGGGGAGAGCGAACATGAATCGGCTGTGGTGTAGATGGAGATGGCGCAGCATGAGAGTGATCACTTGCTATCCATTGTCCCAATGGGTTTTGAATTGGGCCGTAAAGTTATTTGTGCAGACTGGCATGAGTGTTCTATCGATTGTATGTGTTCTGCTCATAGCTATGAGGAAGGGTAGGGAACAATTGAAGCACAAGCTCTGAAAGGGAGGAGCCTTGTAGTCTATCTTAATAATGTTTGTCTGGTGTAATGCTAATGTAAAGGCAGCGTGTATCTCACACAGTATTTGTCCTACTTAACCTCTTCTCTGTTTGTATTATGTAGAACAGATACTGTACATTGTGTGGTTTCTGATCTGTGCCAGAATACTGCAAGCTCGTTGGCTTGGTGATAGGAGGACACCGCTTTAGGTTATAGGCCAGTACGCTAGCTGTTGCTAGTCTTGTCTGTCTGTCTGCCTGTCTGTCTGTACTGTATGTACGGCCGGCTGTCTGTCTGTACGGCTGTGCCCTGGATAGTTTGTTCGTTCCTGAAGATCCTTGACTTCTGCTTTCACTGTTCTGGAGGTGGTGGTGTGCTTCTTCTCAGTGTGGTCCATAGTGGGCCTGTCAGGCTTCCATACCTACCTGATCAGCTCCAACCAGACGACCAACGAAGACGTGAGTGTGCCCACACAAAGCAACACACACGGGGAGAGGCAGGCAGACTAATTGAAGGGTAATTCTAAATGGGCTAACCAGACGCTAGATGCAACAAGGTCGCCACATGGGTCCGTTCAGATTTTGAGTTGGAAATTGTGTAGACCTGTCACAAACAGACAACCCATTGTTCACCATGGCTCATGGTTATGTTCCAGATAAAAGGCTCCTGGTCTTCTAAAAGAGGGAAGGATAACTATAATCCCTACAGCCATGGCAATATATTTACCAACTGCTGTGCAGCCCTGTGTGGACCCCTGCCACCAAGGTATGGACTGTGTGTGTGTTTTGTTTACATGTCTGTAAGAGGAAGAGAGAGAATAGTATTCCATTCTCTAGTCAGCCCTAGTCAGCCAATGTCTAGATAAAAGTTAGGTACGTTAGATTTTGTCATGGAAATGTAAAGAAAATGCTGAGTTGCAATTTCTGAAGCACTCTACGGTCTACACTACCACGTTTTGATCCCCAAAAAATCTTAATTGCCCGACTGTACCCAAGCAAAAATATATTGTATCGCCGCTATTGGAAGAGTTTTTGCATAACCACAAGGCCCCAGATACCCGTTATCTCGTCTTAAAGCTGTCAATCACTCAAACCACTATGACCTGACAAACGCTGTCAAAACGTCATCTACTCCCATCTAGTAAATTACACAGAAATATTATAACGTGTAAATGTACTCTCTTTGTGCGTGTGAGCACTTTTAGAGCACTATGTTCTTCTGTCCATCACAACAGCATTACAACACCACTAATGACTCCTCTAGGTGGTGGAGGAAACTAAACTCTGGCTATGTTTGTGCTTTTGTGTGCGTATGTTTGTGTGCACGTGCGTGCGTGCATGTGGGGGGCAACAGGCTTTCCATATCCGGCTGCATTGGTGGGAAAGGAATGCTTCACTATGCAAACTGTACTTTCCCACACACACACCACAATCAATAACACAAAAAGCTAACTTGTTTGCACAATGTTTTTAGTTTTTCCCTATGTTCATCAGATGGAAGGGAATTAGTTTGTATTAACAAAGACACAATTATTTTAGCTAGTAGATAGAGAGACTGTGTGTGTGGGCCGGCCACATTTTCATCACCATTAAGAATATTTTCACAAAATGTCTTCAGGACAACTCTGTGGGATGACATATGCACTGTACACTACTACAGTGCATTGTTGATGGCCTGCTCACACAAGAGTCCAGTGCACATGGTGAGAGTGCATGTGGCTAAGCCAAGAAGGCGGGTTTGTTTTAGATGAGCCATTATCTAGATAATGGTTAGTGACTGAGAGCAACCCTTCATCACCTAGATTGTAGGTGATGAACAGTTGCTCTCAGCTGCGGTTAGCTCATAGTCTCACACACGCACACCCTTAATGTCATCAGATTGTTGCTTAAGCAGCTGTGTCATCAGGGAAGTGGGTAAAATAACTTTGATATGCGCATGTTTCTTTCTGAGAGTCAGAAAGCGGTGAAGTGTTGTGTAGCCTTCATTATACGCATGTGCAAAAGGACAGATAATTTGTCTGGCACGCATCCAGGGTTGACTCTACACACACAGACTGTTACAGCAGTGTTGTGTCGGGCTAATTTGCACTGTGCTAATTCATTGACTTCAACTGACGCTTTATTATTAGCTTGCTACAGAAGTCAGACATGGTTAGTTAAACTAACCCTTAAGGACATCCAATGTCTCAAACCAACAAAATACACTACACTCAAATCCACTTGATGGTTATAATATAAACTACATTTTGGCTTGTCTGCCTGCCTGGGTTTTTGACTTCATTACATTTGTTTATTTAAGTTTTCACAGACACATTTTACTCTAAATCCGTTCCACTAAAGTTTTTAGACACCCTTCAACAGTCTTCCAAAAGTTACAAACTTGGCTGCATTTCCCCCCATGCAAACGTATTCCAAACTCGTAAATAATGAGAGAGGTTGTGGTCCAGAGATTGACTTTATCCCATATGTTCTGCCTGTGAACCATATCGACTGTCCTAATAATTAAATATTGGGCCTGTGTTGTGTTTTTATCCCTCCAGTCTTATTGACAGACGAGGCTTCATTCAATCGGGCTCGCCACAGCTGGCCTCACCAACCAATGGCATTACCATGTACGGAGCCACGCAGTCCCAGCAGAGCCATATGGTAAGACACTGACATCACCAACTGTTCATATTAGAGGCAATCGAATGGGTTGCATGTGTACAACAGCGTAGGAAAGTTCTGTTCAAAGAGAAAACTCATAAACAAAGTGAACTCGTAAAGCTGCACCAAGAAAAACATGGGCGTACTGAATAGCCTCGTCTAAATATCTTGAAATATCCATCCGTAATGTCCATCTTCTGCTGTTTAACTGCAGTAAGGTCTCTTTTCAATCGTTCTGTGACAACCAGCCCTCAACCACAGCACATCCGTGGATGTCCTCTTCTAAATTCAGTTAGTCCTTTTCGTTCCGCTAGAAATGAGAAATCAAAATTCTCCGCATTCCACATGGCAGGTCTGTAACGTTGTTTTCCATATTTGTTTGTAATGCTCAGGGTGAATTAGGACAATTCACAGACAATTCTTTTTTGTTGTTGTTGTGTTTCTGCGTGTGAGAGCTTCTTCCCCATCTTGCTGTGGCATATTCCCCCAGTGACACATTGCTCACCAGTGAACACAGATACATTGTATTCATTTATCGTACCCACTGTGCTGCCAACAGCGTCTGCTCCTACAGACTTATCTAATAACGAGAGTTAGAGAAAAACACAAATGGGGATACAATTGACGAGACCTCTTTACACACCCAGTTACGCCCTGAAAAAGCACGAATTAACAGAGTTGATGGCAGCTGTAAATGCCGGGCCATATTCCTCTGCAGCTTTAGAGATGAGGGGTTGTGTTGTATGGTCTTGAATGAAGAAGTCTCTGTCATTTAGATCAGCCACAGTAATCCCCCCGCGCTCAAGTCTAGACATATGTGCCGTCCCCACAGAGACGCGTCATATATCTTCCAACTGCTACTCTCTCCTTTCACTGGGAGCCTGTGGAAGCTGTGTCATGTCGTCTTTCAGCTGAACACGGCCCCTCTACAGGTTCTGAATGCCACGAGCCATGCCGGCATTCCCTCACATCGCCACATTCAGAAAGAATCTTTTAGGCTGGCGTTGGTCGTGCTTAGAAAACCAGAATAATATGTTCCGCCTCATGTCTTTAGGTGTGAATTTTCCACATTACTGTAACCTTCACGGGTGACATTGTGTGTGTGTCTGTGCCCTGCTCTGATTAAGCAGAGGGTTTTCTGCCGTATTTCAGACTGTTTACAAGTACAGTGTTGTGCATAATGCATTAGAACACTAACGGTCAGGTAATCTGGTACATTTTTATCTGCTCGTGTTTCACAATAAAGAATCCTCGGCAGTGGTTACCATGGTAACAGTGCATGTGTGCATTCTCTCAAGGATGTCTGAGTGCCCTCCAAAATACCACACCAATGTATTCTCTTCCATTCAGGGGGTCTGTTGACAGGGAAACAATGTTCTTGCAGAGCAGTGGTCACAATAGTCCTCTTCTAGATTTATTGTAGCACCCTAGCCAGGGCATCTTTCTAGCATCATCTTCATCCTTTCATTAGATTTAAGCTTTATTTATTTATTTTACCACAACAGATTGCGTATGGAGTTTTACTTTGACTACCGGAATGAATCAATATTTGTCTTCCTGTTTAGGAATTGTCCTCTAAATTTTGTTGTCAGATGAATAAGGAAACGAGGGCCAGCTGAATAGTATTAACAATTCTTGTTCGTTAGGTGCTGAACCACCGCAGCTTAACATAGAACTCATCACATGCTGCCATGTACACATGTAGTTGCTTCAGTTGCCAAGGGGGTTCTTTTCTCTATTAATTGAAGAATGGGCTTCTGGAGATGGACGTCACAGTGGTTTTTTTACATGTTAGTGTTGCACAAGGACAGGACACTGTGACTGGACTGCATTTATTTATGTAGCCTCACCAGTGCAGTGATATTTGTCGTCTTGAAGATTTATTTCCACAGAGCGTCAGGGTCTTGTATTCATTCCCATAGCCTCGGAGTCGGCCACTATCAGCACACATCACAATAACCTCAAAAGTACATTCGCCGAAGCAAACAATGCATGGGCCGGATCTGTGAAGTTATGTAATTGATGGGAGCCCATGGACCGACCTTGCTCTCGTCACCTTTAGTATGTCGAAGAGGCAGGCAAATGTCAACAAGGCACAGCTCCTCTTGCCATGCACTGTCCAAGGTTAGGCTATATCGCTAGGCTGTCTCTGCTGGCGGACAGACAGACACACTTTGCCTGACTGTTTAGGAAACAGTGCTAGTGTTAGAGCGTGTGTTGACTGTGTGATCGTCCTGTTGTGTGTATGTGTTTTTCTCTCACCACCCCTGTGACCGAGATTACACCAAATTATGCATAATGCCTTTGCCTACTCAACAGGGCAATGGAGCCACTATGTATGACATTGCTGACATGGTTTCAGGTCAAATGTGTTGGACAAGATGTGCAGATGAGTCTGTAAGATAGATAAACCAGCGCCGTCATACTGAACGTGCGCAACCGAGAAGACGCGCTAAGAGTTCGAAGTAACTCCTTTATGGCTGACATCGGGTTGACAGCCATTTAAATGAAATACATCTGTGTTTAAAGTCCATGTAAATTTGAGTTGACAGGCAAGACGTAAAACTCAACGGATAAAGTTCCCATTTCACTTTAAACTAAAGTCTTTAGTTTATCTGCCACGTCAGTTGGCACATGGCCAATAAGCATTTGGCTAGTACAGGGCATTGATCTGGTGCCTTGTTCCTAACCCAGATGCCATGCTTCAGTTGTAGAGCATAGGTTAGGGGGAAGATGGTTGAGATCAATGTGGGAGTGGGTCACTTCACGGCACTGCCTTTTGCAACTCTCTCTATTGACTGTGCTGGTGTTTTACTAGGGTACGAGGGATGGGGGCTGCTTGCTGCTGCTCTGCATCCTAACTAACCAGAGAGGTTACTAACATCTTGGCTCTCTCTCCCCTCCCCTCCCCTCTGGTTGGCTGGTGTTCCCGTCTTCTATGCGTGTGTTGTCCATGCTTGGCTTGCGTCCCCCGCCTGCATGTCCTCCCACATCAAGTGCGATCAAGACCAGTGCATTCAGAGCACCAAATTCGTGTTGCAGGCGGCGGCCACGCCCCTGCTCCATCAGCAGAGCCACGAGCCGGTCATGCCGACGTCGGCCTCCGCCGATGGCGGCGGCGTCCTGACAGGGCGCACCGCCCTGGGCCTGGGCGGCCCGTGCTCCTCCCTCCCCCTGGGCCAGCCCACGCCGCCCACCTCCACGTCCAGCCTCAGCTGCCACGAGGCGGGGGACACCATGCTGGCCATGCACGGCCACGGCCACGGCCACATGCACAACCACGGCCACCCGCTGAAGGAGCCGGGGGCGCACCACCACTTCCTGACCCCGGAGGAGGCCCCGTCGCCCCCGGGCATGCTGCCCTGCGGGAGCCCTCTGGGACACGGCCACACCGCCGGCGGGCAGGCGGGCTTCTACAACCCTGCCAGCCAGGACTCTCTCCACGAGGACTCTGTGAGAGGACTGGTGAAACTGAGCTCTGTTTGACAGTGTGAACCTTTACGTGTGTCCGCCCCCCCCAGCTCTCTGCCAAGCAGTTGTCCGTTCACATTATCCTCCCCAGGATCCCCCTCGACGCACCATATGACTTGAGACCTGGAGGAGCTGTGCTTTGTAATTCAGCTGCTGGGAATTGGACTAAGGTAAACTGAACTTAGCTTCTCAGCCAATGTTGTGCGAAGGCTCCCCATTGTATTGCACCAGGCCAGCAGGAAAGACATTTAGTAGTGTTTGTGCTGTCTGCCCCCACTCTGAAAGCACCACTAAGGAACAACCGGAGTGGAGGATGACGTCTTTGTCCAATAAAGGGGTGTATGGCTGTGAGTCTCAGCCTTTACAAGCAAAACAAGTACATGTGTTTTAACAATACATGCAGTTTTTTTTTTCCTCCCAAAAAGCTGCTTTATTTCGTCATGGATCATCATGGGTCTGGAATTTTTGTAAAACAAACCTGTTTGTCCATTTGCTGATAAGACTGCTTTGTCTGTTGCCTTTCTTACTTGGACATTGAGACAACAATGCAATAAGTAACAATGGTTGATGTCTTCACATTGCATATCATCTTGCTATTTCTAAGGTTCTTGTAATAAAAAGATGACATTGTATTGTGCTGTACTGTCTCGTTTGAATGTATTATTTCAAAGAGACATTCTTGCAGATATGAATAAAAATACAACTTTTTTTTATGGGTCAAGATTGGGATCTTTGTGTAGGTTGAGAGCTCATAGGGTGTGAATCATATCATGTGAGTTGACATCAGTTTCCTGTGAGGGATGCCAGTGGGTATTTAACACAAGCTAGATCATTAGTATGGTTTATGAATGACACTGCTTTAACTAATCTTCAAGATTAATCTCAGGTAAAATCTAGCTTCAGGTCATGAAATGTACTATTTATCTTCTGCTTGTGTGAAATCCTGCAGACTCACGACACTGCCCTTTATAGACTAGAAAATACTGTTTTCTTTCATATTTTTCCATGGGATGATGAAATTTATGGCACTTCAGAAAGGAATGCAATTAACAAATATTTTCTGGTGACAATAAATGGAAAATGCACTTCAATGGTCATTGTGACAAGGCAATATGGGAAGCGTGGTAAAGCATAGTTTAATATTAAACTCTACTGCCACCTTGTGACTGTATGAGAAATTCAATGGTTTAAAAACAGTTTTGTCTAAGATGTGTAAGGCACAGGCGTATTAACCAGACATGCCATGCAAGGAAGCCAGTGAGGCTACAGGTATATCACTTAAGACAGAACAATGAACTTGCTATTAATTCCCATTCTCTAAATCAAGGTATTGTTAATGGTTCCTTTTCTCTAATTAAAGGTCCAGTAAAGGTATTATTTTGCATTTTACAAGGTCGTGGCTAATTAAGAAACTGGATTCAAGAATGATAATAGGGATACATTTAATTTAAATTAAATTAAATAATTTGATACATCTCACAGTATCTAACACTAGAATATGTGTTGCAATACACAAGTTGGAGATACTATTGCCATTAACGGGGGCAGCCACATCAGGTCACTTTAGACTATGCTGGGGCATAGACAGTTAACAGCTGCAGTATTGTACAACAGAATAAAATGAGGATAACACAGAAACATGACAACAGACATAAACATTCCAGGGTTAAGTTTCAATAATTGGGACTGACCCTGTATAGAACTGTGCTTAAAGTGAGGCAATTCTGTGAATATCATGTTTTAAAGCACATGGATAACTACTGTTTACCCTAGGCTTTATGTTTATGGACTGTGTTCTTAATATAACACTTATTGTGTCTGTTTGATCCATGCTAAAAAAGTCAGGAGTAAAATAATTATAATGAACAAATCACTTAGGTTAAATGATGGTAGTGGAGTTTTTTTTGTATTAGTTGTTAAATTAATAAAGTTAGCTCAATTGTCCACCACCAAAGCTGTGACCTGTCAATTTGATATTGTGATATTTGCTGTAAGAATATTAAATGAAGCCAATACTACAATAGTATTATTAATGCAGTAAATATGCCATATTACAGTAGAGGTGTTATACAGAGTAAATAACCAAAGACAATCTAAATGTTATCTGTAACGACTGTGGTTAATAACAAACGAGCAGTCTGTCAAGACCACACAGTTGGTTCATGCACTTCTCTTGGACACTGACCACTTTGTCCAATGTAGGACAACACCCACCACAGTTCACTCTGTACCAATGGAGACCAAAACACCTCAGGTCACAATAACCATTGACCCATCATAGCATCTAATGCTAAAATGTGTACCGGGGCTTGGCGGTATGCCCAGTTAGGCATCCATCATTCAGGTCAGCGTAGCTCGCTCACTGAGCATCAATGACCAGAACCATGGCTGAGCTAGCCTTACATCCACAAACTGGTCGACAATGGTTGGGTCACCACAGCTTGACGTCGCTTAGCTCCAGATCCCCCATGATCTCCAGCTGATCAATGCTGCTCAGGTCCTGCACGCGGTGCCTGAACTCAAATAAATGGGAGCCATTTACTGCCAGTTTGAACTGATGGGGTTGGCAGAGGATCAGCATCTAACAAGGGAGAGAATGCCACATGTAAGTCCACCATAGTGGAAATACTTCAAACCCAACCAGACCTTAATGAAAGGTGCCTACCTCAAAATAGTCCCCTGCAGAGAAAGGAAAGAAGGGCACCTCCCTCTCCTCTCTTCCCCAGGAATTGGTCAGGTAGGAGTTCCTGATGAACATGCCAGATTTTACCCGAGGGTTCAGATGGAGGGCAATGTTCTCTGTCCGACTATTACGCAGATTCACTGTAAAGCTGGAGGAGAGGATGCCCCCAAACAAGGCAACAAGTAAACACGTGAATTGAATTACATATTATTTAACACTAGAAACTGATTACACTCATACTGTAAGAGAAAAGGTATACTAAGGTGAATGAAGATTTTTAATATAAGGACTTCATCCACCTTCATAACAAGATGATCAACAGATTAAGACTCCACAACAAGGATACGTCATTCAGTACGTTACAAACCTGTTAAAAAAAAGAAACACTGGCCACCTGTAGCTTACCTGTGAGGGTACATGCTGACTTGGCCCTTGATCATAATGTGCTGTCCTGGCATTAGGCCTTTCAGTACGCTGCCTTTGTAGGGGAGGCTCTGAAATGTGAAACGTATTTCATAAGTAATATAAAGGTTATGGCTAATTCATGTGAGAATACGTAGTGTAAAAAGAAAACTCACCAAGTCACCTGATTCAGAATATATTGCCTATTGGGAAGAAACAATACACACACACACAATGTATATATATATATATATGGAAATATATATTATAAACAGGTTACTTCAGTATTGCAAATATTTAAATGACATTACTTACTGAGTTTGGGATATAACCAATGGCATTGACTCTGACTTTCCCAGAAATAGAAAATGTGTCAACCGTGCCCAGTGGTACTCTGTGCTTGTACTCCAACAGGTGAGAACCATTTACTGCCACCTATTGAGTGAGGAGTACCATGATCAATGTCTAGAAACACGTTGTATTAACACATGATGGTTATTGAGCAGTGCCATAACATTAAACACATAACCATAACTAATCATCCTGAGCAGTGGTCATTCACTAACCTTAAATACATCTCCAGTCACTAAAATTATAGTTTCAAAGGGGGCTCCCTGTTTGTATGGTAACTGATGCAGGACCTCATCGGACCCCCAGCTCTCGTGTTTCAGGGAGTTACAGACTACACAAGGTGACCCCCTGAACCGAGGGTTGAAGTGGAGGGCAACGTCAGACCTTGGCTTTGTGCTGCAGCCACTTGAAAGATCTATCTGGAACCTGCAAGAGATGAAGGATCGTGTCACAGATCTGGTCAAATAAAACTTAGTGAGACATTCAGAAATGATGGAATCATTTTTATTAGTGTGCAATAATGGGCCTCTAACAGGTAAGTAATGCTTACTAAACGCAGCATAGGCATATCATGCTGGTGCTATACATCTTACCCGTCAGCATCTGAAAGGACAGTGCCCTGGATGAGGATAATCTCACCAGGATGCAGCCCACCAGGTATGGTCCCAGTATATGGAATCACCTTGAGAAGGAAGGGGGCACGTCGATAAATGCTGCTACATATAGTGTTAAAATTGACCAAATATGTCTGCTGGTCTGTTTCATAATTATGGCTGTGTTATCATGGCGCTATATGGTTCAAAGGGTTATGGACAAAAATAATAGTGCAAGTGAATACAAAAACAGGCCATGTCAGAATGAACCGGACACATGTAGGCCAATGTTACAGCTCTCACAGAGCGACCAACAGTGAAATGTTCTGCCATTATGTACTGCCATCATGCCATCAATAATACCAACTAAACGTCGCGTCAGCGTATTAGCATAACAGTATAATAAAGCATCTTACCGGACTCAGGACAGTGTGTTTCGCATTCGCAACAGACATCGGGCAAGTAGAACATGTAGCTGTTGTAAAAGAATACTCCTAGGACCTATTGATATCGAATATGGTATAATTGGTTAGAATTGGATTAGCTGTTGTGAGCATCTCCATATCTTCTCTCCATCGCCTCAAAACCTGCCACATCACGCACGCGCAAAATGTAATCATGTGATCTGTCACATGCACAAAACGCGTACCAATTTGTATCATTTATTTCATATCAAAACAAAAAGATGTTAGCACAGTGTTGGCAGAACATAGTGGTTACTCAAATAATTATCTAAAGTCTTAATGTCAATCTCCCAAAGGATCTTCTCGACTTCTTCTTCATTGCTTCCTGGCGGTCTGCATACTGACTAAACGTCGCCACCTACTGTACGTGCAGTGTTACCACATCAGCATCCTAT
>JAOEGT010078678.1:0-15211 GCA_025447795.1 Speoplatyrhinus poulsoni
GGGATCCTGGTACACCATCAACCAGCATGGGATCCTGGTACACCATCAAACAGCATGGGATCCTGGTACACCATCAACCAGCATGGGATCCTGGTACACCATCAAACAGCATGGGACCCTGGTACACCATCAAACAGCATGGGATGCCGGGGTACCAACATGCAAAACATACCTTATGCTGGTGACCAGCGATGCTGGATTTTTTAGCAGGGTTAGTGCCAAAGAAAATCTATTTGAACAACCATCATAAACTAACTACTACTACTACTAACTACCTAAATAACCTACATGCAGGTTTAAATTAAATTAAATTAAGTTAAATGAAATTAAATTAAATTAAATTAAATTAAATTAAATTAAATTAAATTAAATTAAGTTAAATTAAATTAAATTAAATTAAATTAAATTAAGTTAAATTAAATTAAATTAAGTTAAGTTAAATTAAGTTAAATTAAATTAAATTAAATTAAATTAATTAAATTAAGTTAAATGACAAACCTCTTAACATCTAATATACAGTAACTCAAGTTTGATTTGATTGCACAGACAAGCTACGCAGGAGTATGCCCAACCTGATCCGAGCGCCCAGCATGTCTAGCGTTCCTAGTATTCCCAGCGTGGCCTCCCCCGTCAATGCCTCCCACGGCCCCTCTTCCCTGCCAATGATGTCCTCCCTCCGGAGCAGCCAGAGCTTTGACTCTAGTGCCGGGCTGGCGCGACTACAGTCCTCCAGTAAGACACGCTCCCTCTGTGAATGTACCCACACCACACACCTCTACTTTTAACACACTGCATAACATTATAATGTCGGCTGTGCCCGGGACCTCTGAAGCCTGGCGCACAGCCCGGCGCACAGCCCTGCTGGCGTCACAGAACGGTGATGGTGAGCCTATAGCCTCGTGAGACCCATCCTGACCTCACGAGCTACAGTTGGACTTTGCCGCGAGTGTCAGTCTGGAACCCTTTAATTCAAACATGTTTGTCATAGAAACTACATTACATTTCAGCCAATCAGAATGTTTAAAATCAGCCAGAGCACCGGTGAATAACAGAAACATGTGACGTACCCTAAGGTGCGTTCAGAAATGGTGAACATAGTGAACTATTTTGAACGTTTGTGAACATGTTCAAACAGTTTTCCATTTGCTTTGAGTTTGCTGTGAACAGACGCAAACAGTCTGAGGAGGTAGTTCTCAAAAAACACACAGTGACGCTGGACAAAGGGTTTAATGTTTATACAACATGTTCAAAGCAAACGTGTTCGCCAGTTCCCCCAGTTCGCCAATTTTGAACACACCTCTGTTGTCATCGTCTTGTGATAAACTTCAGCTGACCGCTGATTGGCCTTAAACGAGGCACTGCGTGCTGTAAACGGGCCACAAGCGCATTTGCATTGAGGGGTTCCAGGGTGATACTCGCGGCGAATTGACATGGAAGCTCACTGGAAACCAGATTCTCCACCAGCTCATGGTCTCTCTCCCCCATGTCTCAGTCCCGCCGCCAGGCCAGCTCGGCCAGCGTGTCCAGAGCGTGGGCAACTTCTCCAACGCGTTCCGGCAGCCAGTGAAAGCGACCGCCTACGTGAGCCCCACCGTCCAGCAAGGCCCCCCGCCGTCCCCGCCGTCTGTGGGTCTGCAGTCCCTTCCCAGCAGCGGTTCGCTGGCCCAGCCCCTCAAGCCCAGCGGTGGCATGGGGTCGCAGCCCCTGAAGGCAACCGCGCCCACCCGCAGCTCTCTACCTCGTCCTGCCTCCTTCGTGGGGACCGGCGGGGGTCTGCGTCCCAGCAAGATCGCCCAGCCCACGCGTAGGTGAGTACAGCTTAGTCAGCAACTGTAAACTTAATTGTAAGATAATGCACTTTTTGTCAAATTCACCATAAGTCAACTAATTGTTAGCTAATGCAGTTTTTGTCAAATTCACCATAAGTCAACTAATTGTTAGCTAATGCACTTTTCGTCAAATTCACCATAAATCTGGTAATTTATGGTAATTGTTAGCTAATGCACTTTTTGTCATATTTCACCATATTTTCTCATCACATTTTGCTATGTTACCATTCTCTGTGCCTGCTGAGTAAAATCATCTGGAACTTCTACATATCAGTGGCTCCATAAATAGGAACATGGAGTTTGTTCTGATTTGAGCTCGAACCCTGCCTTGAACCCTGCCGTGTGTCCATCAAAAGCATTTTTTTAGCCGCTTCCAGATCATCTTATCTCTGCTGCTCTCCCAGTGCTTTCAGTTGAAAACAGAAAACAAATAAAGAAAGAACTGTTCATTCATCCCCAGAGAGGATAATCTCATCTCAGGAATAGCTCCTGTCTGTGTGGTTGCGCAATTTACGATATTTTAATTTAACTCATTCAGAGCCTGCATCCATTGGAAGGGGTTGTAGACATTACATGTTTCTTAGTATCAGACAATGATTCAATAATTCATTTTATATAATTCAATAATTTAATATTTTAATATTGCTTAATCACTGACTGGACATTGGCTATAAAATCAGTTTCAAATTTCTAAAGGCCTAACTTGGTAGGAGAACAAGTTAGCAATATGACAAGACAGCTATGGCACATATAGCCTACCTGAGCAGTTACAACTATCCTTATGAATTAATGTATTATTTGCACAACAGTCTTTGTTTGATTTGAAGCTGAAAATCCTAAATAGACAGATTATTAATACTTTAGTGCAGCCTAATACAAAAATAAATAGGCCCACATCCTAGTAGTCTTCGAAGCTAAATTAACGTGTGGCTCCCCCACATAAAAAATCCCAGTTTAATCACTAGATATAATTACAAACAATACCCAATAGCCTAGAGCCTACTGCTGTAATAACTACTAATACGGAAGTGCTAGAAGATGTTTTTTTGTAACCTGGCAACAACAGCGGTAAGATGAGAAGCATTCTCTACTTGGAAAAAACAGGCTTTTGGTGAGCACATACCCTATATGACTAGTGTCTGTCGGCCCTGTGAGGAAAGTTAATGCATAAGAAAAAAGCTTTTAGTGAGAGCAATACCATTTTTGATTCGTCACCACATTAAATTTTGCCCCCATAACCTTGCAGTTTACTGACGCCCCCAAAGAGTCTGGCTGCCCTGAGTGCCCTTCGGGACGGCAGGTGGAAAGATGGCTGCTACTGAACAGGGGGGCGGACCACACATGTGCACCCATCTGACAAATGGCCCCAGTCTTGGACTGGGGGCCTTGGACTGGCCAAAGACAACTGTAACTGACCGTTAACGTTTTGAAAGCCACCTCTGCAGGAGAGGACTGATAAGACTGTGAACAGTGAGTCTCCAGCTGGCTGGATCTTTACCTTACCCCCTGTTTGATGTGAGATTGACACGCTTGGATTTTATTGCACAACTGGGCATTATGCTATGAACTGACTGAATTGGTGATTGATCGTCTAAGATGTGTTTTTCCTTTTATTTATTTATTTTTTTTTGGATATCTTGTGCTTTAATTCTATATAATGGAAATGTGTTTCCAGCGTAAAGTTTAGCCAAACTCTAGCCTGTGTTTTATAGGATTACATGCTAATAATTTTCTAGACCATCATCACATTTTTTAGACGGTTTCAATTGAATTAAAGTTAAATTGAAGTGTATATTGTCAAATATTAATCTAAAATAGGAAGTTATGTTACAGTTTGTGTCGTTTATCTGCTGGACTTCAGAATGGAAATCAGTTAAATGTATTATTTTTAAACTTACAGCACTTTTAAATCAGAATTACCATTAACACATCATACTGAATGATCTGCTTAGTTTTGCAAGTAAAGAATTACATTTGGTATTGTTAATATGAAATGTAATTCAACACAATATCTTTTCCACTAGTTTCTTCATTACTGTTTACATGACAGCCAGTGTTTTTGATGTTCTTTGATGAACGTTACTGCTGCAATGATATTGCACATTGAGCTTTGTTGCTTTATATGAGAATGATACAAGGAGGTGCATTTTTCAAATTAATAAAAGATTTTCAAAATACAGTATTTTGGTGTTCTAATTTGAAAGAATAATTAAAGTTGCTAATTTCTGCATCATAATATGCATATCCTACTGTATAATTCATGTGACACTGGGATTATTCAAATATTAGTACTTTGCACTTTACACAACTTTGCACTGACTAGATTTCATTTATTTCAAAAAGATATGCTTTCAAAGTGGCTGGGGGTCTACTTTAAAAATAAAAAGAGAGAGAGAGAGAGCGAGAGAAACACTAGCCTTCACAGTTAAAGTGACTAATCTTTAACTGGTCAGTACAGTATGTTGAAGTGAAATCACCCAGGGAACAGAGACCACAGAAATCTCTAGACAGAAAGCTCTGAGGGGTACTAGGTAAGATATACTATATATCCCATTGTGTTTGACATTTACAGTGTTACTTTTCTAAATACAAAATGTACAGTATTGCTGTTTTTTGTTTTTTGTAACCCCTGACTTGACCTCACAGTTAAAGCTGTGACCACAACATTCATAAGGATTTCAGATCATGGCTAATACACCACAAGAGGTAAGTCTGCAATATAATACTGTACCTGTTTAGGCCCTACTTGTTTATATTTAATAACAATTTGGATAATTTTCAATGTAAAGATATAGTGGAGTATTTGCATCCTGAGTACAAAATTATATCAAGCTCCTTCTGTATGTGTTGTAATCTGAGCTTCTTTGTTTATTCTTTCATAGATCTTTTTATAATTTTCAGGCAAGCGCGTGCACACGTGTGTATGTGAGTGTGCGTGTGTGTGTGTGTGTGTGTGAGTGAGTGAGTGAGTGTCCTATAAATCAACTGTTTATCTCTGAACATAACAGTATTGCCCTGCCTGAGATTCTGTGTTCTAGTGTGACATCTTGTGTAACAAAATATAATTTTGATCAACTTGAAATGTACTCTAGCAAATAAAAGCATTCAATTATAACATGTTAACACCTCTTCTGTGATTCAAGGACGCTGTAATCAACTTGAAGACGGTGGTGGAGATTTCCAGCCAGCTTGGTTATGAGTGGACTGTTCTAGCTTGTGAACTTGGTTTCAACAGAACTGAAATCAACAGATTTCACACCAAATCTACAGAGAAGAGAGTTCAGGCCCGGAACATGTTGGAGTGCTGGTATGTGTTTAAAATTTCTTTTTAAATGACTGAACAAGACTGTTGATAAGGATACATTTATTCTGGATACTGAGGAATGTAGAAACATTTTTATGTTTAGAATAATATTAGTAGCAGTAAAATGACATAGTTAACATTAGTGGGCATCATATTCTGGCCCGTCACACTGTATAATGTGATTATAGTGTTTAAATTTTCTGTCCAAAATCAAAAGCATTATTATAAACATATTACTATACCATCATGGAATATGTAATGAGTCATATCTAATTAATGTAACATTCAGATGACCTGCTATACAAACCTACTTTCTGAATTGTACCAAAGCTTAGTTCCTAATCCTATTTTTTCACATTTTTAAAGGTATAGTAAGCGATTGTAAAATATTTCACTTTGTCAAATTCACAGAATATCTCCTCATAGTTTGATAATTTTACAATCTCTTTGCGTGCTAAAAATAATTAAATCCAGGGGGTGGAACAATCCTGTAAAGCACCTGAGTGGCCAGGAAGTTTAGAAATGCAGTAAATTTACATTTACAATTTTCGTCAGATTTTCTCTCGGCGAACACACATTGTCGCTGGACAAAGGGTGACAGTTCAAACCTAATATTTTTGGAATGTGTACACAAATTGTTCAAAGTCAAGTTCAAAGCAAACATATTACTATATGTTATTATATAACAATATTAAATTAGAAGAGTTACAACAACTTGTCATCATGACCACTACTACCATGTCAATATCAATAAAAACAAAATAGCTAACGTGCTAAATAATAAAGTGCTTAATACCATTTAATCCTCCAGGCTGAGTGTGTCTCTGACCGCAGGTATGAGAGGTCCTGGGACAAGGCCAATAAGACCAAGCTGCTACAGGACGGCCTGGAGCATGCAGGCAGACGTGACTTAGCAGAGAGGCTGCGCTGTCTCCACTGGGGCCACCAGAAACTCAGCCACAAGGTGGAGCTGCCCTCTGCCTTTCCCTTTCTCATCACCGTCCACAAGACCATCCACAACCATGAGGGTCTGCGCAGGGTCAACGACCTCAACTGCCGATACACTTAACAACACAAACGAGGCTATGGCAAACACTCGGAGGTGTGAGATGTATTACAAACGTAATAAATATATCACAAACACAACCATGTAAACATTTAGCCCTCTCTAATGTCTCCCAACTAAGTATACTAATATTGTGTGCAATTAACATTGTTCATGACATGTCAACTTGCAATTAAAGTGGACATATGCAGCTATAGAGAAGTTTCTTGTGGTTAATTGGAATAAGGAATGTTTATTATGGGAGTGATGCAATGGAAGATGGACAATATTGTGCCATTCCATTGCTACGTTTATTTATTTCAGTACCGTTGAAACCCTTTTTCCTTTTTATACTGTGTATACTATTGTGTATTACACATAGTCAGTGTTGGCATAAACCTGTGTGAAACGTAAACCAGTTTACTGAAAACTCAGGCTTTCCTGCCATGTATGCCATTGATTTATGATAGGCCTAAATTAAATTATATTAGGCTACTAAGCGTTATTGGGAAAATATTTAGCAAACCGTACTATGTTGTCTTTCTAATGTTTATTCTATCCCCCTATCACCAACTTTTACACTACAAACCTAGTAGTTTTTTTTTTCTTCAGTCTGTGGTCAAATTAATGTAATGGATTGGATACTGAAAATGTATTGCGTGTAACGACCCCTGGTGGTGGGGGTGGAAAAATGAGAACGCCTAGGAGCTGTCAATAATACAAACATTTATCAACATATAATGCATCCATCAACAGGTTAACTCCCGCTTGCTTAATACTACACAAATGGCCTGGATTTTAGAGGTATTTTTTACTATAGTAAAAATAAACATGGTCCGTTTCAGTCTGATTGAATTTGCAGTTATTTTCTTTTTTAACTATATGTGTACAGTGACCTCTAGTGGTGTTCGGTTTTACCTCCATGTGACTGTTTATCTTGTTGGAAGTCTACATAATCTCGCGGTGTTTCAGTGTATTTAGATGGCTCTTGACGGGAATGATGAGCAATGGCACTAGAAAACAAAATTGATACAGTATATAACCAATCAGATTCCCTAGAATTGTCGTCAAATCATGCTAGAATATTCAAGATCATAGTAATAGGAGAGTCTAATGTTGGGAAGACGTGCTTGACCTATAGATTCTGTGGTGGTGCTTTCCTTAAAAACCCAGAGGCTACAATCGGTGTTGATTTCAGAGAAAGGACTCTGGAGCTCGATGGAGAATATATTAAGGTAAGTAGACATAACTGGATAGTCATGAAACTTTTAATTTTCTCTCACGTATAAGCACATATCTGATATCAATAATCATTCAATCACAATCACTTAGGCTATAGGTAGCCTATCCTATCAGATATAACAGGAGGCTATAGTGTATTTGAGAACTAGTCTGGAACAGATGGTGTTATATCTTAATAGACAATTATTATAAAATCAACATCTCTTAATTCGGCGTTAGAACAAACTGTCACTTGTAGGTATTTCCTTAACTATAGACAAAATCATTTTTTTGCACTAAATAGCCTGTAACTGAAATTGTAGCTTGCATCAAAACCTTAACCTCCATGGCAATCATTTGCCTCAACTATTAATGATAGGCAAGGTGTAGGCTCGTAGAGCAGTGTTCCCCAACCCTGGTCCTGGAGTACCCCTGCCCTGCATGTGGTACATGTCTCCCTGCTCAAACACACCTGCTTCAAATGAATGAGTCATTGAGTCATGAAGACAAGATATTGATAAGGACCCATTCATTTGAGGCAGGTGTGTTGGAATACTGGAGCAGGAAGACATCTTAAACATGCAGTGGGTCTCCGGGACAGGCTATGGGAAACACTGTGGTAGAGGACAGAGGACAACACAGTATCAGTAAAATAACAAACACATTTATAGTTATATTAAACTATGTTCTATGTAAAGATATAATAAGTAAGTAAGTAAGTAAGTAAGTAAAGTTTATTTATAGAGCACCTTTAACAGACAAAGGTCACAAAGTGCTGTACAGTAAAAGCAATGCAAATAAATACAATCCTACACCGTACGAAATAAAAGTACATTATAATATAAAACAAAAACCTAACACTATGTTGCTAATTAAAAGCTTGCCGAAAAAGAGTGGTAAATGCATCCTGAGCAAAAAATGACAACACACTCCCTCTGTGTGTGTTGTGATCTGAGCTCCTCAGTTCTTTGTGTGTGTGTGTGTGTGGCCCACAGAGCATTTGTTTTATTCAGAGATGCTGGTGGTTAGAGTGACATCTAGTGGCAGACAAGATCATCCACAGTTCCTTTTAAAGGGGGTAATGAGGTACTGAACTGGCTGTCCAGACAGGCTATGTGACCTGAGCTGTTGTCCTTCACAATAAGAGCCCTTTGCACTGGTGGTCAGTACAGGCTGCTCTGGTCCTTCACAATAAGAGCCCCTTGCACTGGTGGTCAGTACAAGCTGCTCAGGTCCTTCACAATAATATGCTTCCGGCAGCTTTTCCAATCCTTGGCGGAGGTGGAGATGGTGACCGCGTGTTGTCGTCAGTTGCAGATATGGGACACGGCGGGCCAGGAGCGCTTCAGGAAGAGCATGGTGGACCACTACTACCGCAATGTCCACGCCGTCATCTTCGTGTACGACGTGACCAGCCTGCCCTCGTTCCACAGCCTGCCCGGCTGGGTGGACGAGTGCCAGTGCCACGCGGTGGGCTCCGCGGTGCCGCGCGTTCTGGTGGGAAACAAGCGCGACTTGAGGGACCGGCGGGAAGTGCCCACGTCGCTGGCCCAGCGCCTGGCCGACGACTACAGCTTTCCATTGTTCGAGACGTCCGCTAAGGACCCCGCCGAGAAGGAGCACGTGGACGCCATCTTCCTGACGCTGGCCCACCGGCTGAAGAGCCACAAGCCGTTGAGGCTGAAGCAGCCCATGGAGAGCGACGTCGGACAAACGTGGCATCACGGAGAACAGGATAGGTCCTATTGCCATTGTTGAGGGCATCTCTGACCGTCACAGATGCCCACTTTGGCCTTCCTGAACAAATGTACTGTATATTCTTTATTTTGTACTGGAAAGTCTTTTTTTATTTATATGTAATTTTTTATTTACATTTTTTGCAGCTGTTTGTTCACATATAAGTCTGTACATAGATACTGTAGGTCCTACTAGTCTCAGCCTCTTCTGTTTATTAGTATTACGTCTCATAAGCAACTCTGTGTTGAATGTCTGATACATACTGTATACCCCTGTAAGGTCGACACAGGCCTCTCTGACTTTCGGGAAGTAATACTGTCGATTTCCATTGGCTGTAAGCATTGTCACTCACAAGTATGTCTTCGTAATATCCGGTGCGACGCTAGTGAATTGTTTTAAGCAGTAACAGTAGCCTACAGATTTTCAGGACCTGGAAACAGCCAGAGTCCTGATGTTCAGTTTTCCAACAATTTCCTCATTGTAAGTTTAACGTCCGACTTTGTCAAGGAGTTAGGTAGTTGGTCGTCATGCATGTCACTCAAAATACCTCGCTTGTCAAGTAGGCAGGTACTCAGTTAGGGGATTTAGTTAGCTAGCGCTGTGTCCCAGACTTTACGTATGTAAAGGCTGACTCTGCGAGACTCTGGTCTTACTGGCCAGCCTTCTGCTGACAGCATCATAATGATGTAAATTTTCCCCTAATAGATTCAATACTTTTTATTGACAGATTGTTTTTATTTTTATTATAGTGTAGAGAACTGTGATTGACCTGGAGTACATGGTACCGTATTAAGGGACACCATACGTATGGCACCATATTAAGGGACACCAGCAAACTATCCCTTTATTAAATACTTCCAGCCATAGTAGTCAGAGAAAAAGCTGCTGAAGCAAAACATAACCGAGCGGAGATGACTAGCTTTGAGGTAATACATTTTATTTGGGACGCCTTTCTGAACACACAAGGACATCTTACATTGCAAATACATAGATTAAAACAGTTGGCTGAAATATAAATACTATAGTAAATAACATTTGATCTGAGAAATGTATACAAAATAAATCAAATGAAATAATACATGCTTGTTGGAAGGGCAAGGGAGTCAGGTGAGAGTGGAACAAAGGGTCAAATGTCATAGGCCTTTTAAGGAGCTTGGCAAACGAGGTGACAAATGTCAAATGTGCAGTGGAAGCGTGTTCCAGAGTCTGGCGGCAGAGCAGCTGAAGGCCCGATTCCCCGTCTGTTTGGAAATGGTACGCACAAATAAATGATCACAGAGCATATAGTGCGTGCTCATGTGCATCTATGATTACCAATGCTGTGTGTCTTTTTCTCTTGCCTAGTTACATTTTGAGAGAACCTTCTGTACTATTGCTTGTCTGCATTGCATTGTTTTTATGTCAAACTACACGTAAAGATAGTTATTCTGGAGAAAGACATATTTTAACTCTTATAATAACATAGCATAACAACAGCTCTTCCTTCAATGCATAGGTGCTCCCTCAGAAGCTCCACCCCCCAACATTTGAAACACATTGCAATGCTAGGATATTGTTGTGGGGTGACTGGGTCTGCAGTGCCCCGCATGCTAAGTGTTTTAAATTACAGAGCCAGGGCTGCACAGAAGCACAGGATTCTTTTTTCAGTGCACACAGAATGGGCATGTACCGGGCCACGAGTAGATGTGTTGAATTTGACTTAAAGTGCATTATCTTACAATCGCTGACTCCACCTTTATAATCTGTAGTAAATTATAAAAGTTCTCATATTTAAATTAGCATAGGCTATTGTATTTCGTAGACAATTGACACGTGCAAATATAAACGTAGGAGAGGATTATGAAAAAGGGAAAAAGATGAGACCAAATTTAATTTAATGTCTGAGCTAGACATGAAATTAAAATCATTTTACGAAATTAAAAGCATATTACGTTACTGTAAAATGACTCATTTGTATTTTAAGTGGACACTGCAACTAACAGTCTATTTGGAGAATATTACGAAATTAAATACAACTTTAGGTCTTAACCTACAAACGACATAGAGGAATAAACTGTAGTTCGCCAAACAAGTGTAGTAACTGGACGTGTATAAACCAAATAAGATGCAGAATGTAATTTCTTTCTAGTTTACAGCAATCACTCGAATGCACCAGATGATCGGGGGTGTTCGTCATTCTACACACGGCGTCCTTGCGCGGCTATGGTAACATCTTATCCTGGTGGACTTGTGACCAAAACAATACAAGCAAGTGTTTTATGCAGCCAGGTAATGTGTATTCTTTTTTACATGATAATTCAAATGACGTTCATTTGGCTGTCAGGTTATGCTCACGTATTAGAAACCGGGAGAATAAACGTTAAAGTGATTAGTTACCATGATATTCGTTTTTTTAACGATGTGGCCTAGCTAGTAAAGCTAGCAAATGCTAACGAGTACTGATGTAACTTGAACCGGTCCGGAGTAAAGGATAGCGGTTTGGTCGGCCATGCATAGCCACCCAATGTTTTAAACAGCGAAATGATATTGACACTGGTTAGTCTACTGTACAATGTAAATCTGATGGGAGGTTTTACATTTTACCGATCAAGCTGCAAATTAAATCTTCATATGAATATATTTACGCACCTCCACCGAGTGAAACCTACTTTGGGGCTATAATGCAATTGTTTTCCTTTACTACATCGTTCAGAATTTACACTACAGGATGAATCTGGCAGAGATATGCGACAATGCGAAGAAGGGACGTGAATATGCTTTGCTGGGGAATTATGACTCTTCCATGGTGTACTACCAGGGGGTCATTCAACAGATCCACAAGTACAGCCAGTCCCTCAGAGACCCTGCACTAAAAGTCAAATGGCAACAAGTAAGGCAACGTCCTTCTCAGCTCTTCGTCCATTAATGTTCTCTGAGCGCTTATTACAGTATTACACACATCTCACTGCTCAGATGTCTCTCTTTGACACAATTACTGTGCAGTTATCACACTAACCTATAGTGTAATGCATAGATCTGATAGACTCCCTAGCCATTTTATTTTTGTCCAGGTGAGGCAGGAGCTGACCCAAGAGTATGACCACGTGAAGGGCATTGTAGGAACCATAGAGAGCTTTAGGTCAGAGAAGCCGGTGGAGTTCCCCGCTCCGCAGCAAGAGGAGAGGCTACAGGACCCGTTGGTTTGGCCCCCACCCACCCCCGCAGAGCATAGGTGTGTGTTTTGATGACGTGTACGTCATGTGTATGAGTTACTCACCTCAGCACCTGGAAAGATGTCTCAACACAAGCATACTTGCAATGCCGTGCATCTTTGTCTTTTCTTTTAACTAGGCCTGGCACGATAACTATTTTTGTTGGCCGATATATTGTCCCAGAAATAAATTCGATGAACGTTATTGTCAGAATCATGTAAACGTTGTTGTTCCGAAACGTGACAACCAATTTCATTGCTTGGCTAAGTATAAAAATAAATGATTTTTTAAATTTCTTCTTCTAAAAACACCTTAAAACTTCGAGGAACACTTCCTTCACCTGTCGCTGTGTGCTCTGTGTGTGTGTGTGTGTGTGTGTGTGTGCGTGCACGATAAGTCGATATAGTAATTATTGTGACAGGCCTAGTCATAACTATAATACATTTTCTGTACTCCTGCTTGTCTTCTTTTGCCTTAATCAAAATATGGTCAAACAAAATGGATTCCTTATCAACTCTGTTGTATCACAATAATATTACAGCTCAATTTCCCATGAGCAGATGGAAGTACACTCTTTCTTCCAGTATGCCAGGATGTGAAGGGTGATCCTGATTGATATCCCTTTTTGAGGCGCGCATGTTTTGTGCACGTAGGAACCCTGCGTTGGTGAAGCGCCCCAACACCGGCGTGAAGCAACAGAAGAAAGAATCTCCAAGCCTGCAGCACAGAGCACCGGTGCCGGCTGGCCGGGGACAGGCCAACCCCAAGGCAGAACGACCTGGACCCCGAGACGTCCGTGGCGCCAAAGCCAAAGACGAAAAGGTCATAGAGAAGATTTCAAAACAAAACAAATTAAATTCATATTCCTGTAACTTTATTTGCTGTTTAATATGTAGATTGTTGCAAAAACTGAATATTTTGGTTTGATTCATTTGTTTTCCGTTTCCCAGGTAAAAAAGCTCAGCGGAGAAGGAGATGAAGAGCTGAAGAAGTTTGATGGCCAAGGATACGACAGTGACCTCGTGGACGCACTGGAGAGAGATATTGTGTCCCGAAACCCTAGCATACACTGGTATGGTTGCTGAGAGTTTATCCCTTAACGAGCATTTGCACCATACATTGTCTTGCATTGTACGATACTGCATGTGTTATGTTCAGTTTAGTATACAGTATGTTTACATTAACAGTGGGCAAACATGGCTGAATAAATGAATGTTTGACTTCCAACAGCCACATTGTGGACCATGAGGGCAGTGACAGAGAAAAATCTACTTTTAACGTCTTTTATTCTAACAGGTTTTATCAAATACAAATGTTTAAATACAAGACAAATGTACAGTGCTATTTGAACCTGGAATTAGCCTCTGTATCTTCTCTTACTCTTTAAATGGCATGTGTTTAGAGATGATTAAATTGAGTGTGTGCGTGCGTGTGTGTTAAGGGATGACATTGCTGATCTGGAAGATGCAAAGAAACTGCTGAGGGAAGCAGTGGTGTTGCCCATGTGGATGCCTGACTTCTTTAAAGGCATCCGGCGGCCCTGGAAGGTACACGTGCACGCTCGCGCACGCACACACACACACACACACACACACACACACACACACACACACACACACTCACACAGAGTGCTTGCTCATACACATGAAGAGTACATACTCCTGTCCGGTGTACTCAGCTCTTGTGTCAAACCATTGTTACTAGTAAGAACAATAACACAAAGATCAAATTAAAGGTGTAGTCAGTAGTAAATACACTTTTTTGGTCATATTCACCAAATAATGTTTCTTCTTGCATTTGGCTATCGTACCCTTCTCTACACCTGCTGAAAAGACAATCTGGTACTTCTACACAGCTCTGGCTCTGTAAACACGAACACAAACAAAGTGGAGCATACCTGCACACAGCTTTGTAATGTGTTTCAACGTGTGGGAGTTTCTGAGTCTGTTTGTTTTGACTTAATTTCAAAATTTAACAAGCGTTCTCGAGAATGACAAACAAGTTCAGCCATTTCGGCTATGTTCACACTGCAGGCAAAGTGGATTTGTTTCTAATGTCAAATCTAAAGAGACAATTGTTCACACTGTTACGTGCAAGTGATTAGATCAGATTTGTGTGTTCAAACCAAACCAACCTATCTGCATGGGTTGCCGTGGTAACGGCGTACAGCATAAGTAGCTTTGTGGCATTCTAACGCGGATGCAGGATAAATGGAGGTGCATAATCTCTCTGACCACACAAGCACCATGCAAACTCAGCGATGATAAAAGTCTTATGTTCACCAAAATGAGTGTCATGGCCATCTCCTGTTATAATCTTTCCTGTAGGCCACGCCCACCTCTCCTGCACCACCATCCGCACACACTCACACAAAGAAAGAATTAGTATTACACAAAATACAAATAACTAAATAATGCTCCTACAAATAACAATTTGGATATGCCAAAGGTCGGATTTGGGCTGGCGGTGCGAAGAACGTAGCATTAGTCTCCTCCCAGTTGAATGACAAATGTTCCCCCCTTCTCCCCCAATCATGTGAGAGATGGTTCACTTGACGATGCAAGGGTGTCTGGGGGCCCAAGGCAAAGAGGTGAACGGGGGCCGTCCGTGTCCCCGCAACAAGAAACAACATTTACATTTGAATAAAGCCTTCTTTAATAGTGCAACAATACAACATTTAATCTCTGATTTGAACAGCTCCTTTCTTCACTAATTCATTTTAGGATGTTATTCTAAATAATAATGACAATTTCAAGTATTTAATGTGACACAAATATCAACAATCTTTTTCCATCATCACTGACTGCATCTTTAACCCTCGCGCTGTACTATGCGTCAAAATGACCCGGTGCACTTGCCAGTAGAGGGCAGCAACCACAACACG
>JAOEGT010078709.1:0-15209 GCA_025447795.1 Speoplatyrhinus poulsoni
CTCCGACACGGCCTCCCCGCTGGGGGCCCGCGCCTCCCCCTCTCTCCTCTGGCTCCTGGCCCCTCTCTGGACGCTCTGGTTGGCCCACGACACCGCTACGCCGCCTCTATGATGCCAGAGCAAAGGAGGGAGGTGGCTTGGGGCAGGACGTGGCAGCTGATTGGCTGAGAAGGCGTGATACTCTCTGGTGGAGAGCACTCAGACACTCAGTCAACACAACTGGAAGATTCCTTTACTTATCAAGTTGTTCTCTTTTGGTTCAAATGTTACTGCTATTTATTTCTAATGCCAATTCATAGGCACACAGAGGCGCCTTGCTGTATGTATCATACAAACATTTATAGTATTTTGTGGCCCTAACAGCCCATTGAAATAGTTATGTTTGTACATTGCTCTACAAATGGAGTTAAACAGGACTACTGGTTCCATTTAAATGAATCCAGATGCAGTTAAACCTGTTTGAAAATGGTTATTAAATGGATTGACAGAAGATATGTTTATTTATACGGCAGGGGATTTCAAGGGCATCATAGTGATAGACCAGGTTTACAGCACATGTGTCTAGCAACAAGTGCTTTAATAAGAATCAGCAAGTACTTTAATACACATTAAAACACTTTTTTAGATTGCATTACTGTATGTCTGGGTGATAAGCAAGGAGGATCTTGTCCCTGGATTGCACTCCAAATCCCCTTGAGGGAATGTCTTTTTTAAAAGACAGACACGGCCCGCAATCAATCAGTGACATTGATGGATGAGTACTGTGACATATTTTTATAAGAACAGAAGACGGATGCCAATGACTGTGGATAATGGAGGACCTGGTTTTTATTGTTTATTTCAGAAGGCTTTGACCAACGCCATCTCTCACCAGTAATGTGGTGCTTTGAGTTCCTTCTGGTGCCTGATGAATGACATAGACAGAAACCACCAGGCCAACGAATGTCCTACAGACCTCACAACATGGCAACTGGACTTTATTCGTACTGTTAGGATATATTTACGATATAGACAGATATATTTGGATTGGCTGTTGCAAAGACAACTGAACTCTGTACATTTTTATCTACGTTTTTTTTTTAATGTAAACTATTTTTGTAGAAAATAAAATCAAGACAACATTTTAAAAATAATAATAATAATAACATAGCTGTTTTTATGTTAATATTAGGTTAGGTTACTTTATTAATACCCAAAGGTAGATTTGTAATATTGATTGGGATATAATTCTTAAAATAACTATTTAACCAAGCTGCAGGGTGGATGCTCTCGTTGTCTCACTATTGTAGACGCTCACGTAAATAAATACTGAAAATATGTGGCCCACCTACAGTATATCTTGATCGAACCTGGCCCACTTGAAGTTGTAATTGATCAGCTCTGGCCTACGCCATAGTCTACATCCTTAGCCTTCGCCGTTTTGAGCATAGTGGATGAAATATAGAAAGTATTATGGGAATAGTGTGTACTTCTACAGGACTCATTGCATTAGGCATAAGCAGAGCAATATTTTGCATTATGAACAAAGAAAACAATGTTAGGCTACTTATATTATTGACTATTCACTGGCTAGCTTTCAGGCTAGCATTCAGATGAGAATATTTATTCAATTAACTGGCTCAGATGAGCCATGCTGTTTAATGTACAATGTGTCAAGTCAATGGCAAAGGTTTTCTATAGAATTATAGGATGCCGCTAATTCCAAGTCTCTCTGGCGTAAAAAAATTGCAGTCACAGCCATATGCATCCAGTTTGCAATGCGGTTATCTACAACTGAAATTACATTTGTTAGAAAAAGTAAAAACTAAAACACAAACATAGACAAATAATGTTGGCTAGACTATTGGCACCACATTCCAGGTATTCCTAACAGTATGGGTTCAAACGTGACTAGTACCATACCCAACCATTATCCTCACTAACAGGAGCTACGGGAGCTATGTATGGACTTGTCACTCAGACTAATTTCATTGTGTTGATCTGGACTACTACATTACATTTATAAACAGGCTATATCATGATGTCTTGCTGTAGAACAGTTACTAATAACTAATTTACAGTAATATATTGACTTGCTTTTATAGTGGTTATACAGTATATTGAACTAATGTATAGTCAAGGGTGCAATCCCCTCGTGGGCCACATGGGGGCAGTTTGCGGGATGCTAATTGTATAGGCCATGGCGTATGCTATGGCGTAGGATCGACGCAGAAGCATAAATCGGCCTTTAGAGAGCGACATACTCTTTGTTGTGGTGGAAATGCAATGCCAAATATAAAACATTTTATTACAATTTCAGATAAGTTATTCCTTGGTTAAACAAGTTTTAATCCAGTTTAAAACTTGTTTTGTTAAAAGCTTTTCAAAACCCATTGTGTATGTAGCCTAGTATTCATATGCGCTGATCCGAGATCCAGGCCGTGCGAAAATATACCTAAGCAGTTCAGTTTTTGTCCTTAAAAGGTTTCCAACTAGATAGCTATATATACTGTATCCCTTGGTCATTTACCAGAGTGGTATAGCTGTTCTTATTCTGATTCGTTGAAGCTGGTGCAATCACCTGCTAATGATTTGATTGACACATTGTACCGCTTGGCAGAACACTCAAATGAACGTTTCCAGACTGATATGTGAAACTCGTCAAAGCTTAAATTGTTTGAACCAAACTATTTGCTCGTTTCCTTGCAGGAGACATATCTGGAGAGACCAACATGCAACTCCAAAAGGCTTTAGTGTTTCTTTGAGCAAGGAATCACTTACTTTATTAGCATAAAATAACAGCAGAAATATATAGAATATACTGCATTAAAACGCATACATTTTATGAAATATAAATCAAACTTCTATTAGTGCTTACTAAGTATTTTTACCCATTAGTGTGCTTTGCTTCTGCGACCACAGATAACTGTGACGTTAAAATACAACCACAGATACCAGTAAAGTTGAAATGAGTGTCAAGCATGGGCTTGAGAGAGGCACCACCAATCTTCAAGAGGAAGAGTGTCTCTTTCCCAGTTATGTTTTGTATTCTAGACCAGTCGCTGCAGACACTGAGCTGATAACAGCCCAGCCACAAGTCTCAATCCAGACCTAATACATTGCACAAATACAGATACATGGTGTGTGCATGTGTGTCCTTGATTGTGTGTGATAATATAGCCAGAGGCTGCAGATGAACCTACAAAATATGCAAAGCCAAACCTGCATTAATGTTTTCAGGTAACACAGTTTGAAAGTTTCAAAAGAAACTACATTTCTTATTATTTTGCGGAGGTCAGCTATTTCTCTTCCCCTTCCAGTGACACACTCCAGTGGCATTAATTAACTGATGTGACTCAGAATAGCAGCTTTTCCTTTGGGCCTGGATGGACCACATTCCACCTGGTAGCTGTTCCATATGAATGCCATTACACAAGTGCTCCATTAAATTAATTGATTGTCCTAGGTCTATATGTGACAAAAGTTTGGAGACTGTCAACATTGTGATTTTATATGGTTTTTAAATCTAACATGCCTGCCAGTACAGTTGTAAAACAAAAGTGTCAGATGAAACACATTTTTTAATCCTGAAAAAGGTTCCTTTAGAGCCACTTATGTGGATCATGGCAGAAACCAATTCCAACCAATGCAGCCAAAGCCAGTTGGTTAGCTTGTTACACATATTCACACAAAACCTTACCCTGTAACTATTGGAAATACTATTTGAGTAGCTTGGGCTAATTAGCTCCTAAATGTTCCTATCGCCTCACATATGTTTTATCTGCCTTGCAGTTGCAAACAACCAATGTGTAGGCCTACACAATACAAACAAACAAATAAAAAACATATATGCTATTATAGTCCTTACAGTGGAGGGTGACTATATTGTAGTGGACTAATTACAATTTATACGCGCTGCTTCTATGGGTTCTTACATGGGTATAGTGGATGCCTGAAGGTTCTTCTGACACCTGTCAGTCTTCCAGAGAGCTTCCACGTGTGCCAGACAACAGTCAATCACACTGAATGGATCCCGCAGCGGCCAAGAGCAGCAATCGCCTGCAGAGCTGTGCATCTGCGGTGGCCATGATGAAAGACGAAATAGCCTGTTTACAGCTTTACATGGAGACAGATTGGCATGGATATAGGTCAGAGAGCATTGTGTGGACAGGCAGATTAATAGCCAAAAACGGAAATAGGCACATGCATATATGTACACACCGGTTGCAACTTGCAACCCACAAGCATGCAACAGTTCAAAATGTAAAAAAACGAGAAAAAAGTTTGGTATTGCATATCCATTCATGAGCCAGAAAAACACATAATTAATCTGCACGTTGAGCAATAGCCTATTATCAACCACGCAAACAACCAGATCGACCTATCGGTGTGACATAAAAATACTAAATGTATGAAGTTTAGCATTTACACTTTTACACGATAGTTTTTATTTAAGTGAAGCAGTGTATATTTTTCCAGAGCTGAATGCCGTTTTCTTCTTTAATTTCTGGCATATGCTGCCCTCTGTTGGTGACACACGATTATAGTGTGTGTAGGCTAATGTATGCGCAAAAGTTGAAGGTATTCCTCAAGTTCAGTCAAACCCGGTATCAATGATAATTCTTATTAGCCTACAAAAATAAAAATAAAAAACACTAGGTCTGATAAGGCTTGCTTTGCAGTGGCGCAGCACACAGCGCCCGACATCTGCTCCATCCATAATGAGGCCGCAGATGCTCTGCATATCGACTTTATCAAGTCACGCCTCCGTTCCTGTTAAGTTTTCCCAGTGCTGAGACGTGATTCTGGAGTTGCAGGTGGCCTAATCACACAGACCAACACACGCTACCACGTTAAATTCCTCTGATGTGTTAGTTCTTAAGTTAAGTACTGCACAATGTGAAATATATTTTTCAAAATAGTATTGCTTCATATTGTTTGCCTATCATCACCTATTCATCATCACCCATCTTAACCGTCCTGGAGGGGTGAATTCCTCCTTGTGTATGTAGCCCCTTTCAAATGTTTCTTCCCTTTTTTCCTCATGGTGTTTTTAAGGGCTATATAAATAAACTTAGACTTGATATAGACTTGACTTGATAATAGTAATCATTTAAGTCATCATTGCTACATACTGTAGTATACTGTAGCCTATGAGTTGTAGGCTTGTTGTTATGTTGTGGATCAAATTAATCAAGCTAGAGGAATCCGTGTGTCAGTAAACCTCAACATGCCAAATTATTTATTGACATTTTACCAAGGTAAATTATTAAGACATTGTGTAAAGACATTGTGTTGACAATTATTTATTAAATTGTCTTTACAACTTTTAACACTGATAAACTGCAATATAATGTAGCCTATTAGGCTACTGGGAACCTGTGTTTTGTGCCCTATAAGAACTTACTAATGATAACAATAATAGCCTAATGATTTGAGAGAGCGGAGGGCCCCTGTGCAGGGCCCAGACACCTACAATATGTATGGTTTGTTATTGCACTTATACCAATAAACTAAAAGCCGCTGTATTATACAGCAGCTTGCACCATTCTACCCATAATAGGTAGCTTCTGAGAGTTGGATTGAGAGCTAAATTAAAAAAAAATCAACAGTCCAACAACCTGGCTGTTCCTCCTCCACTCACTCCCGCTGTTTGAAGCCCATTTACAAACCTGTTGTAGATGTGTGTGCATTTGTGTGATTGACAGGCAAGGTAGATTCCCTGGACCAATGAGGGAAAATAATATTTGAGTTACTAACTGGCAAAATGTAAATTGACTATTCACCAGAGCAGATATTCTCTCTGAGCATTTCACTGACTGATTTCTAACAAATGACCCTATATCTCTAAAAAACTACCTAAAGCTTCTTTAAACAGTAGCTGTTGGCTTTATGGATGCAGTGCTACACTTTCATTTCACTTGCTCGGGGCTCTGTAACTGTGATTTTTTATGTTAATAAACCTTTCATCCATTATCCATTGAATACAGCATGTACTTGTACACACCTAGATAGTGCCTTAAGGCTCATATCTTTTCAAAGTACAATATTGTCTGTAGGCAATAGGTGATGGCAGGGGCAAAGGGACAAACTTTACCCTGTTGATGGTTGATGATCCTGTGTAATGGCCATGTCATTACGTCATCGCGTCACCTGAGCAACCAATGGGAAGAAGTGGCATTGTATGGAGTGGTGATAGCTCATCCATTTCATGCATGTCAATCATTATCATTTCATGTACTTAATTTTTACAAATAAAATCTAAATATGTACACCAAAAATGTAGAAGGTGGTTTACGGCATCATTATAAAAACCCTTCACTGGATCGATCACATCAATATCTGCAGGGATTTTTAGAATGGGACCATTGCAGTGATAGCAACAGAAGGGGCGATTGAAAACAACCTAGGTGAGTCCAGCAGTGCATCAGGAATCTGTGCAGCTCATTACAGAGGTTCACCCACCTGATGGCACATAAACAACAACAGAAACCTGTGCCAGATATTTCAAAGCTTTAGCAGCTGGTCTGCCTGAACCTGTATTCTAACAAGCTTATGAATCCTCCAGCAGAGATGGGTAACATGATTTCTCTCAGGTGTGTGTGTCTCAGAATGGCTTGAATCACACCCCCCAAACATTCCCTGGTGTTCCTTCACTGATTAAAAAACATTTGTGCAATTTAGTTAACACTTAGTTATTGGGATATTTTATGGTAATCGAATGTGGACCCAGTGGGGAATATGTTATTAAAAATGTAAGAACCCATATCCAATTAGTTTGTATTTTTAGATGTGTTCACAAGCACTGTCCTTAAAGTGATCTTGTATTTTATTATTTACACAGGTAAATAAACAAAACAAAAAAAAGAACTATAGGAAGAGCTAGGGGTGCTTTTATTTATTGTTTATAATTTGCATTCACAATATTCTGTAGACAATGTACTAATGCATGGATTTACATATTCATGTACTGTTATAGTATAGGAACTAAGTCCCTCCAAATGTATCCTTCCACCCAACGTAGAAAAAAGAACAACCATGTTTTTTTAATATCTTTTATATTTCTATTTTATTAAATGGATGGTTGTATAATTTTTCTGCAACTTTTGTTTATTTGGATGATATTTTGATGCTACCATCCATCCATCCGTCTTCATCCGCTTATCTGTAGTCGGGTCATGGGGGCAGCAGCTCCAGCAGGGGACCCCAAACCTCCCTTTCCCGAGACCCATTAACAAGCTCTGACTGGGGGATCCCGAGGCGTTCCCAGGCCAGTGTGGAGATATAATCTTTCCACCTAGTCCTGGGTCTTCCCCAAGACCTCCTCCCAGCTGGACACGCCTGGAACACCTCCCAAGGGAGGCGCCCAGGGTGCATCCTTACCAGATGCTCGTATCTTGGGGTAAGGACTCAACCCGGAGTAGGCACTCCATCGGTTTCCTTCTGAGAACCATGGACTCAGATTAAGATGTGCAAATCCTCATCCCAAGTGGACCAACATGCCACAGGCCACAATCAACAACCTGATCAACTCTATGCAAAGGAGATGTGTTGCAGTGCGTGAGGGAAATGGTGGTCACACCAGATACTGACTGGTTTTCTGACCCCCCCAATACAGTGAAACTGCACATTTTCAAGTGGCCTTTTATTGTGGCCAGCCTAAGGCACACCTGTGCAATACTCATGCTGTCTGATCTGCATCTTGATGTGCCACACCTGTGATGTGGATGGATTATCTCTGCAAAGGAGAAGTGCTGACTAACACAGATTTAGACAGATTTCTGAACAATATTATAGGCCTTATGTTTACATAGAGAAAGTATTAGATCTTGATGAATGGGGGCAACAATTATAAACGCAACAAGTGTTGCGTTTATAATTTTGTTCAGTGTATATTTTAATCAAATTTTTTTTTTTCTTGAAGATACATTGCTGATATGCCGGCAACATGGCAGGTATATTCAGCTCTGGCCTATGGACTGTACTGTTATCAGCACACAAAGACTCTCCGGACATAGTGGAGGACTTTTTACAACACAGGAAAACCCTGGGTCTTCTAAGTATTCAGTGGCGGCACAAAACAAAATTAAACCTTTTATTTTAATATGTAAACAATAAAAACATTTTGAATATGCCTTATTCAAAGTTAGTAAGCAGCATATGCTATGACTGTTCTTTGACCATTAACAGGATTTTGAAAATGCATTCATTCTAAAAGCAAATTGGAAGAAAATAAACCAAACAGATTATATTTTAATAGTTACTAGTTAGAGGGAAGGCCGGATATCAGCCTTCCATATGTTCTAAGCAAGGTTGTAGAAACGCTAATGTTGACTGAGGATATTTTCGAGGTGGAAGGAGCATACAGTCATCTGTATAGAGGACGAAGCACAAAGGTGAGAGAACACGGCCCTGTGATGAACCAGTTGAATTGTGTAGGAGACCAGAGAAGGTTTTACCTAGTACTCTGTCTGACTTGTTGGTAGGAAAGTCCATTATCCACAGGGTTAGCAAGTCATCTAAGTTGAAACACCTTTGGGGGGGGTTTCTCAGCAAGAATATGTGGCTGCAAGGTAATACATGCAGAGTTAAAGCCAGAAAACAGCAGGCTGACTGTACTTTTGGGGGATTCAAGATGCTTGTGAACTGAATCTGTAATAAATATTTCAGCATCGTCAACCCCTTGCATGATATGCAAACAAGAGTTGGTCCAACAGTGATTGTCAACTTTGTGATGTGGTTTTTCATTACCTTCTCTATAGTTTTCATCCATAGCTAACAGGTCTAAAATCAATCAATGTCTTGATGGTACCTTTCTTTGGTATTCTTTGGTTTCTGTCCTCTTCATGTGAGTGGGAAGAATACCCCAGGTGGAGGAGTATCTTGTGGACATATTCACGAGAACATCCACATCAGCAGACATCATTATGTAATTAGTGACTCTAAGGAGGGCAGGTTCAGTGGAAAGTATTGTTAAGGAAACCAGATTGAAACGTATCTAGGATGTTCTGAATCTCCAAAACTACTGAGCTGCATTGCCTCAACCTTTTCTGATTTTAGAGACTAAAGACATCTTAGTAATAGACCTATGGTTATGAAGTAATGATACAGCAAAATGTGTTTTTTCAGCAGAGGCTGAACAACAGCATGCTTAAAATAGAGCTATTAGCTAATCATGTTGTTATAATCTGAAATTTTAAAATGGCTTGCATTTAATTAAATATTTTTATTTTAATACTCACATTCATATTTACATATTAGCAAGTGGTGTGTGTTTGTTCTACAAGAAACATTTTGAAATCACAGATTTCACAAACAAGGCTATGCAGTAGATTCCTCACACTGAATCATTTTCACGCTAATAGCTATTTTAAAAGACACAACCCGACATAACATAATGGTTTAAGATAGCAAACATGGACCTGTATATTCAACAGCTCTTAAAAGCTGAGATGTTTGCAAGATATCTTGAGGGCTTTGAGAAGGTTTAATTAATTTAACCCATTTAAATCCAAATATTTATTTGGGGTGTGTTTTAAATGTTGTCTTTTTGTCTTGAACATAAAGTACTGATGATTTGAATGGGTGGCACATACTGTACACACTGGAACCCCTAAATACGGTATACACAAAACAGCTACTGATGTTATCACTGATCCTCAGTGATATTTCTGGTCTCATCTGGTGTTACAACATCATGCACCCTCCTGCAGGTGATCAACCGTGGACTGATAAGACCCCAGCTTGAGTCCAGATGGCTAGCTACCTGCATGGCTCTCCTCTTTTAAGCCACACTCATCTTGGCATGGCATCTCTGCCATGCTGATCGTGGCTCTCCACTTTCAAATGCCTCCTCCAAACAATTTTCCCATGATTGGTTTCCACAAGGACAATGTCTGGCCGTAGAGTGGTAGCTGCAATATAGATGGGGACCTGTTAAAGGTCCTCCAACAGCTGCCGATCCCTTGCAGAGATCAGGATGCATGCAGATGATATTTTGGCCAGTCTTGTCTGCCCCTTATCTCTGACAAAGAAGCTGGCCTGCTTGCAGGGTCAGGACCGCTCAACTTCATTGAACAACACTCATTCCAAATCTCTGTCCAGGTCAATTTCCTCTCGACAGACCTTTCACATTGAACAAGCTCCCTGTTTCTTCATTCCCACTGCCTTGCAGGTTCTTGTCTCCTCCACCAATGCTCTCACCTCCTCATGAACTAGCCTTTCCTTCCCTCTCAGGTGGTTCACTTGTAGAGTTGAAAAGGATCCTTGTCCAGCTCGGCCTCATGTGACATCTCCCACCATCCTCCTGTGATGCAGCCTGGCCTCTGCTTCCGGAACAGCTTTCTCTGCCCTCCACCTGCCAGTGCTCACTTAGATCCCTGCTCTAGGCCTTGCAGTTTGTTGAGGTGTCCATGAAGTGCTTTTCTGCTAAGGCTTCTTGGCAGCTCCAGCCATCTCCTGAGGTGGCTAGAGACCCACCTAACGGTTTAACTGTTGAGGTCAGAACTGCATAGACAAGGAGGGGCTACAGGAACAATACCATGCTGATACACCCAATCTTTGAACTTCCTAGGTAGGCCGGACTTACATGGAAATATAGATCTATTTAATAATATTAAAAAATTTTTGTCTGAAATGTCAAAAAAAATTATGAAAAATGTTTCTGCTTTTTATTAATCTAACCAAATAAAAAGTAAATGTCAGCCACATAAAATAAAAAATGACAATCTCCCTGATTGCTTTCCTGATATTTTCAATCACAAATTCAGAATTACTCATCATTGATGTGAATATTACTGTCACAAACAATGATCACTCAGTCACAATAATAGTTTATAATAAATCAGTAGAATCAATCGGAAAAGAGGCCATTGACCCAGGCTAATAATAGTTTATAATAAATCAGTAGAATCAATCGGAAAAGAGGCCATTGACCCAGGCTACAGCCGGAGAGTCTGTGTGTGCTGATATACAGTCCATAGGACAGAGCTTAATTAGATGACAGTACTCCATATTGCATTGCCAAGACCCTGTCAAGAACATGTTCTGTGACCCTAGAGTGCCAATTTATGAATTAATGTATAGTTGCATCATACATGTTGGGCAAATAGCTGCCAAAACAGATGCTGTATGTTTCCGACATACAGTATATCAGCAATGTATCTTAGAATCTATCTTAATAAAAAAACAAATACTTGATTTAAATATATATTGTTTTTTTTTATAGAGACATGTTTTGTGTCGTTCTCTTAACACATTTATTCCAGTATAGGGCCCCATTTTTTGTTTAACTGTGCAGTGTTGATGGCACAGAGTGCATATTAGAGGCTAGTGATACCAGAGCAGGTGAAACATGGCGGGCCAGTGGATAACACTGTGGCCTCACAGCAAGAAGGTCGTCCCGGCATTTCTGTGTGGAGTTTGCATGTTCTCTCTGTGTCTGCGTGGGTTTCCTCCGGGTGCTCCGGTTTCCCCTGCTATCTTAAAAACATGTCAGGTCCAGTCAGAGCCATTGACCAGAAACACTGGCCTCTAACTTTTCTGGTGATTGTATTTTTTTATTTTTTTTTGTACACAGGAATATGCATTGGTGATTTTAGTATTGTAAAATATTCTTTTCAATTTACACCTAAATTTAATGTATGTTTGGAGTATATATTTTCAAAATAGTCAGTGATATTGTTGCCTTTCTTGTTTCAATAGATGCATCAACTGCCTCTGGACATACAGTCCAAATCTGGTAAGTGTCTGATCATTATTTCAAGAGATAGGTTTGATAAAGCAGATGCTGCCACTTTTGTAGAATCAAAATTGTTCAGTATTTTTGCCTTCGGTTTTGAGAAACATCCAAATATCAACAAAATAAACACATTTTGCAGTAAATATATTTTTACAACCATCCATTTCATAACAAAGATTAAAAAAAACATGGTTGAGCTTTGTTCTACCTCGGGTGAAGGTATCTCAAATACTAAGACCTTTTTTGAGATGTGTTCCTCTACTATTATTCCTAAAATTAAACAATGAGTTATAAATGCAATTCAGGATGCTTTGAACTGTTTATATGCTAAATGCCTTTATAGCATTGTATACATTTTATACAATTACATTAGCTTGCTATTGGTTCAGCAAATGCATTTGAATCTCTGGGAATGTTAATGGTTGTAAATCCAGATTTCTGTTGGTGCAGAAGATGTTTGTTTTTCCGATGGTTTACTGGGGTGCAGATAAACACATTGGAGTCTATCCATGTGGTCTTGGACAAATGTCAGAGTTTAGATACAATGTTGAACAGAGTGAGGTCAACAATGATGTTAAAGAAGGGTGGCGTCAAATCCATAACATCCTGCTGCTGGCTTTACTGATTTTGACGAAAACGTGTTGTTTTTAATCAATATGATGAAAAAGATTAAAAACCTCCCTGGAATTGCAAAAAAAAAAAAATCTATTTATTTTAGAAGATACATGTCCTTTGATGTTTTATTTACATTTTACTTCATGATTAATTGTGTACATTCTCTAAAAGAAAATAAATCCTCATGTGATTTTCATTGTTTTTCAATTAAATATTCATGACCGGCCCTGATTTTAAACATATTGATTGGGTGTGATAATGGTAGAGAATCCAATCATATACAAGGAAGTTTCATTGTAATATATTAGCGCTGCCTTTATAACAAACTCTTGAATTATTTTCAAACCAAGACTTAATATTTTTATTATTGCGGATAAATTAAATTGGAGTTCATATCAGGACGGTCTCATTAGGCTAGGCTTCTTGGTACAGCATTGGCTGAACTACCAACCTCCTCATTCTCCCTGAATAGTGTGATGTTACTGCCACCACTTAAAGATGCCCTTATCAGAACGTTTTTCCAGTTGTGTGATCATTAGTGTTGCACAGCACAGCCTAGAGGGGCTGTGCTTGTTTTGAAATATGTCTAAAATGTAATTTAGCCAGAAATCCTCTCTGCAAACGTAATTTTGTATAATGAGTCAGTCACAATTGGCCGCAGGTGTGGCATCATTTCTGGATTTTAACCAATCATCTCCTACATTGTCCTCCCACTTAGTCAGATTGTCATGATTTACGATTTACTCAGTGTCTAATAATATCCAGTTTGAGGCAGTACGTATGTTCTGAATCTGTCCTGTCTTTCAAATGAATGTGTGTCATTAGCTTGACTGTATACAGTGTATCAGCAAAAAATCTGTGCATCGTTCATCATCTCTGTTGGCAGGGTATCTATATATATACTTTCCTGAGCCTTACTTGAGTGTACTGCGCCTGTTGGGATCCCTGGAGAACCATCGACCACTTCCTTAGATACCTCCTTCCTTTCCTCAACTCAGATCTTCTCTCCCTGGTGGATCATCTGGTAACCCTTTCTCCCTCCCACAACACTTACGAAACAGCAAGGTTACCTAAGCAGATGTGTTGCTTTCTGCAAGTGTGAGCCAAATGCTAAATTGCGGATCCCTCTTCGTATTGCATTGCATGTACACAAACATAGGTGCCACTAATTAATCTAAATAATATATTAATATGGTTATTATGCTTGTCTGTGCTCTCGAGGAGTCAAATTTAGAAGTATGTTTCAGGTTTGCATTCGATGAACGGGAGGGCTCAATCCAGTCAACAAAGTGTGTCCGGCAGCATATGCAATTGCTTGTGTAGATACCGTGTAGTTATCTCAGAACCGCAAAAAGACACCACTTTCTTGAAAATATCGCTAACACCACACTGCTTATCCTTTTCAGAATATATCCAAACTTGTAGAACTTTTAAATTCCAAGCGTCATTGAATAAACCATGACGGCTGCTTGCCTAAGTCGGAAAACAAAATTATTGTGATATTTTTTTTCGCCAAAATCACTGTATTAAAAATGTAGGCTTATAAAGCAAGAAAGGTGTAAAACAACAAATGGTTTAGACTACCCAGACCCATATCCTGAAATAAGCACGAAATTCAGCAGACTTTGGTGCACATGAGACTGTTTAAATGGGTACTCTGACACCATGATGAAAAAAACAAGGATTATTGCACAGTAGTAGAGAAGAGAATGCAAAATAGATAGTACACCTAGTTTGTAGATCTTGGAAACTTATTCATATTTTAATTCAATATGCTGTGTAGTGTTCTCACCAAAATGGTCTCAATCAAATGTGGTTTCCATTATTTTGTGCCTATTCTCAAAAATGAAATATATGACCCAATTAAGGAGTAGTCCCACCAAGGGCTTATGTGGACGAAAAATAAAAATTCTGCTCAGGTAATAGGCCTTATGTCTTTGTGTGTGTGTGGAGACATACCAAGCCCACAACTCAGTTTAATATATTTGGTCATTATATAATGAAACTGCATCATGTTCAGGCATTATAATTTTTCTTTTTTTGCAATACAAACAAAGCTGTAATTTAGCTGTCAGCTAAATGTGTGCTATGCTAATTGTGGGCCTTGCTCTAGTATATAGTAAATCTGACCCACAAGGGAGCGTCATTTTCACAATAATTTTGACTAGCAGACCTGATAGACTATATAATATTAATAGATACAGTATAATAGCACTATGTTGCATGATGCTTTGAAGGTCTTTATCATTCAATATAATCGGGGCAATCAAAATGTTGCATTGCAAATTTTTTAAAATATAAAAAGTTGCTTCTTTGACACTGCTATTTATTGCTATTATGTTGGCAATACAATGTGCAGATGTTTTTTAAGACATTCTCACACAAATGTTTGAAATCTTAGTGACATTATTATTAAAGATGTCATTGAAGTAGTGTCCCACATTTTAGTTTAGACCTGAATTGCAGTTTCAGTGGTGACGGTCTACAGACAGAAGTGCTGTATTCCAACATCCACACTGAGGTTGATTTGCAGGGAATGTTTCAACATACCTGCACTCGAATTAGAAAGATTGAGACTGAAGGGCAGTGATTCTGTTTACCTGAATAGAAGGTGTTTCTGAAATGGGGCTTGTTCTTTACTACATTATACTATAAATGTGTCATACATTACCCCAAGTGAAGGAGTTGAAGTACCTCGGGGTCTTGTTCGCAAGTGAGGGGACATTGGAGTGGGAGATTGGCCGGAGAATCGGAGCAGCGGGAGCGGTATTGCAATAACTTTACCGCACCGTTGTGATGAAAAGAGAGCTGAGCCGGAAGGCAAAGCTCTCGATCTTCCGGACAATTTTCGTTCCTACCCTCACCTATGGTCATG
>JAOEGT010078720.1:0-15208 GCA_025447795.1 Speoplatyrhinus poulsoni
TTTTATGTAAGTCATGTGTCTTATAAGATATTTTTTTCTTTAATAATCTGTCTCTCTCTCTCTCTCTCTCTCTCTCTCTCTCTCTCTCTCTCTCTCTCTCTCTCTCCCTCTCTCTTTCTCTCCCTGTTCCTCTCTGATATTGGAGTTTGCTGGGTACACACTGAGTTTACGACCCAGTTACCCTTAATCAAAACAAGACAGAGCAAGCGCGAGACAAAGTGTTCTTTTGTCAGGAGCCTGTGTCTTTGTTTGCTTGTCAAACGCAGAGCTATATATAGACTTACTACACACAGACAGGAATGTGTCTTGTACAGACCATGCTAGATGAATCTCATGCACATTTGTTTGTGTGACATTCATGCAAAAAAAGCACAGTACTGTATCTTGCATCCTTGTGCTTCAAATGACAGTAGCAGTCCATTGTGAAATGCAAAATGCATTATGTTTCCTATATTCTTCTTGGGCGTAACAGCTAGCTTGGTTAAAAACATCCCGATTTTGCATGCTCTGCCACTTTGAGTTGCTCCGCTTAACATACTAGTCCGGGAGAGAAGTAGAAAACTGCCCGTCAGTTGGGTAGAGAGGCAACAGCCAATGACATGTGTGGTAGTTCAGTTCGTGCTGACAGCAATTAAGTGCCTGTGTTTGGAAAATCATTCCCATGTGGCTCTTAACTTCTATTAATTTGACTGACACCTATTGCTTTCCATTGAGTGTTCCCACACTGATATGTAAAGTGGTGAAAATCAGAGAGGCAGGGATTACAATATTAGGATGGGTTTAACCAGGCTATTTAAATGCATCTGGGCTTCAAAATCTTCTAGTTCCACGTTGTGTCACTTATCCTTTCATTTTAAATGAGCAACTCTTTCCAGCATGTTCTGAACATTCTTAACAGGTATTTGCTCCAACCATGCATAGCTCTCCAGCAACGGAAGGCAAGCCATTAGTGAAATTGTCTTTCAGTTGGCAGTTAGTAGTTAGGAGCAAATTTCTCTAGGCTTGGACTTGGAAAGTTTTGGACCTTGTTTTTCCACCTCCGCCAACAAGGGGGTTGATAGTATGTGTCCAGTGGTCTGCAGACATATTCACAACTTGTATTTATGTTCCAATTTCTTCTTTGCATATGCCTCACATTTGGCACGTGTGTCTGATGGTGGTGGGGTTGGTTTGGGAGGTAAAGTGGCTCCAGAAAGTTTGTGCTGTCTGATGTGCTGTGCCCTTCCCAAATCGCTCCAGACGCGGGGGTTAGCAGTACGGTGGAGGGGACCACTGAGTGCTTCCATGGGAGAGGGGAACGCTACAGGGGAACTGTTGAGGTGACGCCCACTGGACTGACCTGCCAGCGGTGGGACTCTCAGTATCCACATAATCACACATTCACACCTCAGGATTACCCCTGCAAGTGAGTCACACACACTCACGCACACACACACACACACACACAAACACACACGCACGCGCACGCACACACACACACACACACACACACAGGACTCTCATAATCAACATACCCACACATTCACTAGGGCTGTGTATTGGAATTAATCTGGCGTTACGATACGGATTACAATACAGCTGCCACGATTCGATATATATATGATTTCTAATTTGTGGAAAACTGTCATAACAATTATAATATGTGGTGTTGCTGTAAAAAATAACAGAAACACTTGCTGAGGGACTGCAGATGGAAATTAACTAAGTTAAAGTTAAGTTTTTTTTTTTTTATCGATACAGTGTTTTAGAGAAACAATCAGACGTAATTTTCGATGGGCTAGCCTCATGTAAAAAATACAATGTTGCTTGACATTCCCTGCGTTTGGGCTAGCAACACCGCAGTATTGCAATATTGCGGTTATCGCGACAGCCCTACGAGTCAAGATCGAGACAACCAGACCAGTGCGAGTCCCACACTGCATGACATGATAAAATGTTAAACTATTGGCACTTCTCAAATGTATCTTATAAATAAATAAATAAATAAATAAATAAATACAATTAAAATAAAAACACAGAATGAATGAAGATTATTCTTTATTGTAGGACTGGGTGATATGAATAACATTTTAAATTATTTTAATTATTTCAAACTTTGATTAATGAACAATTTATTTTTATAAAATATTTTTTGTGTAAATACTGTATATAAATATGCCCTGTGCAAGTGTCAATGCAACACTGGTGTATAACAGCAAGAGAAAGGATTGAACAGCAGGGCAGCTCTGATGGATTAGTGGATGATGTGTAATTTATGTGTGCTCATATATTGTGTAAATCCGCGGTTTGTGTTTTTGATCTTGCTCTCAGAAATCTTGTCCTATCACTCTCTCTACTAGATGCAACACAATCACACTAGGTGCATCACCAACTCAGACCAAAACCAATGCACTAATGCACGCATGGCCAGCCCAGCTATGAAAAACTGCTCGGATAAAAACTACAACACACACATACATTAGATTACATTCTCTGCTCAGGACGCAAATACTGTGATAGAAAATAGTTGCTTGCTGCTATATTACGTTTTAAAATGTCGCAGCACCTTTAAACACAACTAGAATGTTTAGTCGCACACATGCACAGCCATGCAGGCTACTCTTCGTATTCCGTAATGTGCTTGCGCTTAAGTGATTACTGGCAGCTTTACCTTGTTTTCCCAAATCAATTTTTCTGCAGTGTTTAGATTTGACTTTTATTTTGTTCAGTGTCGATCTCACTAAAGTAAAAAATCTATACAAATTAACTACAAAGGGACACAGAATTCCCTTATGGTATGAAGCCCTTTTGCATACCTTTTGCACACTGAGAGCTTCCCACCAGTAGGCTACTTGCTATTGCTATTGTTGGACTGGATGGAGGCATGACTTAGTATTTTCTTTAGGCCTACAGTTGAACGCACACATTGGAAAGTAGGCCTATTAAGGGTGGTTCTAAATGTTTCAATACATTTTTGGATAATTGCTCAGCCCTATTACTTCATTCACCTCTTTTAGGTGAGGAGGTTTTACTTCCAATCACAAGAATTATGATTAGACATGCACCGCGTGGCAATTATTATATTCACGCAGTTGTGGTCTTGACCGGTCTTGAAAGAATATCCCTCTTGTTCCGAGGCCTAGACAAAAATGCGGTCGAGTCCGAGAAGAGCTCTTCAAAAAGTCTCAAGACTGACATCGGTCTCGAGTACTACAACACTAACACACCCACACACACACATATAGAGTGTGTTTGAAGAGAAGAGCTCTTCAAAAAGTCTCAAGACTGACATCGGTCTCGAGTACTACAACACTAACACATCCACACACACACATATACACAAGACCCTCAGTATCCACATAACCACACATGCACACCTCAGGACTACCCCTGAAAGTAAGTCACACACATGTGCACGCGCTCGCACACACACACACACACACACACACACACACACACACACAGAAAGGCACAAATCATAATACAGTACCTCTCTGTGTGCCAAAGAGACTTGAGTGAGAGCTACTGCCGGAACCCAGACGGTCAGGATTTCCCATGGTGCTTCACTACTAACACCAGAGTGCGCACCATGCCGTGTACCAACATCCCACAGTGTGGAGTCCAGAACTCACAGCCTGATGGTAAGGAGAGCCTTCTGTTGTTCTGTTACTGTATTACAGTTCATTAAACAGATAGATAGACAGAGAAGTTTGGCACATATCTTGTTTATTGGACCTGCTACATGCTGGTCCTATAGCATTAATCTGCACAACTCCTATTAGAACACCTCGTTTGCTGTGTACATGTGGAAGGCTGTGGTCCCATAGGACTGGGAAGGAATGACCAACATGCACATAACATAAAACGTCTCTGACAGAAGCTCTACACTGTCAGGTCTCACCAGACATGCAAAGATAGGGATTAGTGCTGGGTGTTATATTTATTTATTTATTTATTTATTTATTTATTTATATATCTATATATGTATTTATTTTTCTGGGACAGTAAGAAATCTGAAAGTAAAATGTCTGTCTCCATGGTTGAATACACCATATTGTAATTTCTCTTGGGATCTTAGGTATCTTTCTGTGAGATGGTCTGAGATGGCAGTGGCGTTATGCGTTTTTCTCCTCTGCGGTTGTGTTGTGGTCAACTCTGGAGAGATGAATCTGTTCCCACATGCAGATGAAACGCAGAGTGACAGACAGTCTGAAGACTTTATTTACTGCCGATTGTGGGCATTTATTCGCTCTGTGATAGCAATATTACAGACCTCACTAGAACCATAGTGGTTTGGAACCCAAGGCTTTCTCTCACTTCCTCTACCTATATTTGACTACTCTTCAGATATATAGATTGTGTCTAATCCAAGTAATGCTTTATAGTGGAGGACACAGAGACTATTGTGGCGGACGACTGTCAACTGAAAGTGATGTCTTGAGTGAATAACAGTGCTTTGCTGTGCATGTGTGTGTGTGTTTCAAGACTGCTATGAGGGCTGTGGGGAGGATTACAGAGGAGAACAGTCCCGGACTAGATCCAACCTGCCTTGTGCTCCCTGGGAAGATCACAGCAATAGGTAAGTGGAGCCTCAACCTGAATGGACACTTGTTTTATCAGCAACAGCTCCAACCCCAGTTGAGATATCACGCAGGTCTTGCAAATGTGGATTGAATTGCTGGTGTCCAGCAGCCAGAAGACTTCAAAGAGTGCGACCAAAGGAAACCATCAGAGGGTCCTAAGTGTTCCCTGTCTGCCAAATAGGGCCCCAATGCTGTGGCTAAAATAATGCCCAGGCGTCTATAATTCCAACTTCATGTTAAGCTGTTATAAGTGGTGCTGCGTGGCACTCACTCTGTGTGCATGTATGTGTGTGTACAGTATGTGTATGCGTGTACGTGTGTGTGTGTGTGTGTGTGTGTGCCACATGACACAGCTCTTAAAATGTGTGTAATTTCCTGCCACACTTTATTTAGCACTGCAACAAAACATATATAACTAAATAAATAAATACAAGTTCTTACATTGACATATGTCTGAAATATGTTTTCTCTTTCTGTGGCACCATTTTTTTCTAAAGTTGCTGAATCTTCAGACAAATGTGTCATTTTTACAGATCTATGGGTTTGTCAAACATGCACATCCAATTTAAGAAATATTGGATGTGGAACTGTCAAACATTTCATAAATCCCACATTGATTTACTACGGACACTTCTCTCATGAAAGAAAGACAATTTAGTCATTGCTGTGTGAATGACGCCTTGTGTGTACACAGTATTACCTATGTATATTTAATAAAGCACTCGTGAACCTGAGCCATGACGGATTATTCATCTTAAATAAATGTCACCATTGGGTCGATTCCAGCACGGCCTGGGATTTTCCCCATCTAGAGGAGGCTTCTTCGGGTGCTATGTCTAGCAGCCCTCTTTAGCAGCTCTTATTGGCTGGAAAGGTCCCTTAAGAGTGACTCATTATGACTTGTCTGGAGGACACACACGTCACATCTCACCTCTGAACCACAATCCTTCCCTCCATACGAACACTTCACAGCCGGGGGTGGGGGAAAGGGATGGAGAGCAGGAATCGGGCCGAGGTAGCTGACACACGGTGCTTTTACAGTTTGTACATTCATCCCAACAAGAAGCATACAGGTCTCACCCTCACTTTCCCTTTTATTATCTTTTCCCTCCCTCTCAGTATGTCCCTTCCTCAGTCACTCTGTGACTCATATGATACGCTTTACTTTTAATCTCTGTGGTTGCTAACTAGTATATTCACTATCCACTTTTCTTTCACTGTTCCTTTCATCACCCCAGAGATTTTGTCTGGGAAAGAATGCTGTTGGTGGTATATTCTGGGATTGTGGAATTCTTAGGAGAGCATCCCCCTCATGTGGGATATATCTTTTGTGTGCTGGTGTGATATGTGCATGTAGGTGGATACGTACAGCATTAGTAATGCCCCTGAAGAGCCTCTCTTTCCCGCCTCCTCAGGGAAAATATCCACCATTGCTGCCAAATTCTTTATTTATTTTTTTTACATTTCATTCGTTTTATGATTCACTGGAGGGAGGGGGGAAAAAAAAACAGTAAAAATTCCTGATATCTTCACAAGATTATGGAGATGGAGGAGACAAGGATCTAGTCAGCTGTAACAGTACAGCTGCGTTCCGTCGCCGGGGCCGAATCCATCCCGTTAAATACTCTTTGCTTTGAATGACCTTAAATCATTGTGAGATCCTTGTCTGCCATCATCAAAGGAACGATAGAGTTGTCTTCATAAACAAAAACCTCCCTTTGGTTTCTCTTTGGCAATTTTATGATGATGAAATGAACGTGACCAGTTATTATCGTGTAATGCCACAGTACGATTATCAGAACACTGCTTGGGATGTTAATGTACTTCTTGTGTGTGTGTGTGTGTGTGTGTGTGTTTCCAGTGGCGAGAGAGGCATGGTGTTGGTTGGCCTGGAAGGAAATTATTGCCGAAATCCTGACCATGACAAACATGGGCCGTGGTGCTACACCAATAACACTGCTATACCCTGGGACTATTGCAGTGTCAGACCATGTGAGTATCAGTATGAACACACACACACTCACTCACAGACACACACCCCACACAATCTTTGCAGTATGTTTGACTGCTCGAAGGTGACTGTGGTGTGTTTGTCTTCGTAACGATTGCACGCATATGTAAAAGGGAAAGATGCTGCTAATACATTGCGCTCTCTGTCCGTTACATACGCACACGTAGACATTATTGGCTGTGCGAGGATCCGTCTGTGCGCACAGGTCAATGTGTCAGCGCAGATTCACAACTCAGAATGACAGGGGGGTCTGCCTAATCGTTTCCACATGCAGCAAGGATCACAGGAACCATACACGTGTGTGTGTGTGTGTGTGTGCGTGTGTGTGTGTGTGTGTGTGTGTGTGTGTGTTGGTCAGTTCCTGTCATCGCAGCCTGTCTTCTAGTGTTGGATCTGTGCTTGTGGTTAGCCAACGTGCATGTGTTCATGTCTGTGCCCTGTAGTTGAGATACACTATATGCAATATACATTCATGCATAACAGATGCAACGTAGCTATTGGTGGTGCAATGTTGCATCTCAATTAATCCTCTCCGCCATGTGTCCTGTCACTTTGTAGGTGAAGCCTTGCAGAACACCATTCCGCAGGGTAAGAAGTCGTCCTGTGTGTCTGTGTTTGTCTGTGTGCGTTCCTGTCTGTCTGTTTGTTGGTAATGCAAACAGAACGACAGTGAGGGTAGTAGATTTTCATTGGTTCTTAGCATTGTCACTCACATATCTGTATGTAGTGCATTGATTCACTTCAGTCTTTTCTGCTTTCTTTTAAAAGCAGTAACCATGCTTACTGTATTTAGACCAGCAGCCAGACTTGTGTTAGGTTTCTTACATAATTCCTCCAGTGTATGTTGAGAGTCTGATTTGGTCAATGAATTACTTGTGTTCAACATGTATTGTTCAAATGAACAGGTGATAATTGTGACATATTCTGACGAGGTGTTTCTGCCCTGTCTCAGCAGAGCTGTCCGCCGTGGGGTGTTTTGTCCACAAGAGACCCAGGATCGTGGGTGGAGGGCCAGTGAGCATATCAGATGGCAGCTGGATGGTCAGCATACAGAAAGGGTACAGCAATATGTTGAGCATATATGAAAACAGCATGGGGCTCAAAAATGGAAATTCTATATGCAGGACACAATGCATGGAAAGGCAATTTTGCTTACGTGACACAACTGGTACAATACTGTCCATTACACATTTACACTTGTCATTAAACTGGTCCTCTTGAGTTTTATCATGTAGCCCTTAATCACAGTTGATTCTCAATGGGCTGTATGAACCCACATTTATAGAATTATGGAATTTACGGAAAAATAAGACAATAACTTGAATTCCAAATTATATTTGGATACACCCCTGCAGATTTGTGGCATAAACTACACAAAATACTTAATGTATTCATGTATATTCGCAAACACACCTTATACAATATAGTAGGTGCGATTGAATAATCCACGACGGTTCATTCAATTCTGCTGTATGCCCAGGACAATGCACTGGTGTGGAGGGTCATTGATGCGAGAAGACTGGGTACTTACTGACAGACAGTGCTTCTCCTCATGGTAATGCCTGACCTCCTTATCTATTTACTGTACACTTATTTTTTAAATTTTGTTATTTTTTACATACTAAAGGTATCAAAGTGTGTGTGTACTGTTTAAACATACAGTATATTTAAAAATATACTGTCTTTGTCTGTAGGAATCATCTGACATAAATTGTATTTTCACCATAGTCTTGCCCATACAGTAGTGTTTGGTGTGGAGTAATATCTTATTCCTTTGTCACACAGATATATCTTACATGTAGACAGTACACAGACAACGAACTGTGTTTTGCCTATTCTGTTATTGGGTAAAATAAGAAGCTGATGCTACTGCGGTCTGCCAATCTGTCCGATTGTGTTGCTGCTGGTCGGCAGGGAGTGACGTTTCACTTTCTGTTGACCCGAGGCTTGTATATATTACAGTTCTAGCTGTAAGATGTACACTTTCTTGATTTGTGTGTGTGTGTGTGTGTGTGTGTGTGTGTGTGTGTGTGTGCGTGTGTGTGTGTGCGTGTGTGTGTGCGTGTGTCTTCCCAGTGTTCCAGATTTGAGTGAGTATCGTGTCTGGCTGGGAGTGTCAGATCTCCAAGAGGGCATTTCTAACAGGCAAGAAGTCAACATAGCGCATGTGATCTGTGGTCCAGAGGGCTCCAATTTAGCCCTTATGAAGCTGTCTATGTGAGTGCCAGTCAAATCATTCCAATGTTTAGGTTGTATTTCATTTGAAGCTATAAACACAAGGTAATAATGCAGTGATTGTGGATTCCACTACTTATACCCATGCAGGCCAGCTCTTCCTGCTGACAACGTTCACACAATTCAGCTACCAGTGGCTGGATGCTCTATCCCAGATGGCACAATATGCAAAATGTATGGATGGGGGGAGACCAAAGGTATTGTTTTCATATGAAATAATATGCACAGGTTCCACACTGTAAAATAACATACAAGGAGTATAATGCTTGCTTGATTCAGATTGTGATCATATTGCTTGATAAACAGCTCTCATTTATCCCACTGTGATTCCTTACATTCAGGCAGCGGTCATGATGATGTGTTAAAGGTGGTCAGCTTGCCCATCGTGAGTAATAAGAGGTGTGCAGAGCAACACAGAGGAAGTCTTCATATCACCAATGACAAGATCTGTGCAGGTGGAAGACGGAATGAGGGTGTTTGTGAGGTAAGCTCTAAATACCATTGTTTCTCTTTGCTGGTCGGGTTTGATATGTTTAAAAAGAAATCCACACAATTTTTACTCAGAAATCTCTATAATTATAAATATTTGTGAATACTAAGTCTGATGAAATGCCATTAATTCCCATACAGACTTATGAGACTTAAGATGGCCCCACACTACAAGATTATTAGCCAGATTCTGGGTCCAATTTGCCCCTCCCACTGTGTTATAAATGTATGTACTGCCATGTTTATTTCCCTTCTTCAGAGAGATTACGGTGGCCCCTTGGTCTGTCAAGATGGTGATATCAAGGTTATTGTAGGAGTAAGTGTGCATGGCAGAGGTTGTGCCCGAGTCAACCAGCCCGGCATCTTCATCAACGTCCCCTACTACACACAGTGGATCCACAAGGTTTTTAAATACTACCCCAATGCCTAGGATCTCGCAAAGGACAAAAAAAAAAAAACATGAGAACATACCAAAGGAATGAGGCAAACTCATATGCTTGTGACATTTCTGAGGAACCATCCATGTACAATTCATCGACTTCCCATCAATTTGCATTGGAGGTGGAAATAGACTCGAGCGTTTACAATAGATACGAGTGTATCAGCAGTTATTGTCATGGAGACGAACAGATGCCAGTGTTCAGCTCCAGGACACAAGCTAACTCAACTGTTAGCTTGAGAGAATGCAATGAGAAGTGTTACATTTAAAATAGCATCACATCTCATGCATTTTTATATTTTATTTTAGCCTTGGAAACAAACCCAGAACAGTAAACTGTGTGTGTGTGTGTGTGTGTGTGTGTGCGTGCGTGTGCGTGCGTGCGCGAATACAGTCTTGATTCCTGGCAATACTTGAATGTATTAAACACCAACGTGCAGTTTCAGCAGGCTCCCTCTGCTGAGCGTTTCGGTTGGGCCACTTGGAAAATTGATCCAGCAGGAGGTTGCTGTCAAGGGCACTCAGACCCAGCTTCCTGTACCTGTGAGGGCTTACAGTGGCCCTGACTGTACATAGTATTTTAATGAGTGCATTTCTGACACTCTAAAGGTGATTTGGGTCTCATAGACCTGTGGTAAGAGCATGAATGTGGCCAACAGGCAGACAAAAAGTTGTTCAGTATATTACCTGCATGTTGATTATATTTCTCACGCCATAGTTCACACGAGACGGGCTTCAGGTATCATTTTAATTTTGTGCTTTTTTATTTTTATCTCAGCTCAAAGCCCCCAACTGTACATATAAATATTTGCGTTTGTATAGGTAAAAAGCAATGTATAGCAGATGAGTATTGTAAAACACTTACCTGTTACTAGAGATGACAATATGCATAAATATGCTTTCTTTAGCGTTTTAGGTCCCATACACACCTGTCCTTGTTTATTATTCTGTGGCTGTCACAGCAGAGAGTCCTTATACACATGCACGTGTCGGGATAAGTATTGCCAAATAAGTCTGCACACGAGTCTTAGGACTCTGACACCAGGCCCGATCCACACCGAACATCAGCCTTTGAAGGGGTGTCATCTTACTGTAAATGGCAGCCATGGCTATATACTGTAGGTCATCACAAATATTTAGCATGTGTAAACAACAATGAATGTGTTTTATATTATAATTACATTGTGTCATTACAAGAGGTGTATGATTGTTTGTTTGTTTGTGTGTGTGTGTGTGTGTGTGTGTGTGTGTGTGCATGTGCGTGTGTGCTTGTGTGTGTGCTTGCGTGTGTGTACTGAAAGTTACTGCAAGCTGCTATAGTCTGCAAGTTGCACATGCAATTCTTAAGTGTGTCCTATGTACAATGTATATTCACTATAAATTGGAAATATTAACCAGTGTGTTGAATGTTTGCCTCAGCCTCAGTGAGAATTAAATGTGTTTAATTACGTATTTTCTAATGTTTGTAAACTCATTAAATGTAATGTTTTGTTTTTAATTAATTATGTGTTTTTTATTTATTAAAACAATTAACCATATCAAGGACTGAAACACGATAAAAGAAAGTCAGTGCAGTTAAAGCTCCTTGACACTAGGTGGCACTAAAGCAACAGCACACAAGCATGAAGGAGGAAGATACTGCAGTCCCCTTATTGGCTTAAAAGCCCGTACTCCTGTCCTATACCTGTAGACACCTGCCCACCCACACACGCACACACACACACACACATATAGTCAATCAATTCATCTGTGTATCAGTTGTGTGTTTAAAACGAGCACAGAGGAAGGGAATAGATACTAGTAGTATCTAAATAATAGATACTAGTAACTAATGGAATAGATACTAGTTATTATTTGAATAAATACTAGTATCTAAATAATAGTAACTAATGGAATAGATACTAGTAACTATTGGAATAAATACTAGTATCTAAATAATAGATAGTAACTAATGGATACTATCAACTATTGGAATAAATACTAGTATCTAAATAATAGATACTAGTAACTAATGGAATTGATACTAGTAACTATTGGAATAAATACTAGTATCTAAAGAATAGATACTAGTAAGTCTTGGAGAATAAATGTCAAAACGGCTTGTCATAGGGAGCGACAGAGGGGGGCGGGACACGATTGGAGCAGGTTGAGATATAGCCTATACGTGGAGGGAGCAATGGTGTGCACGAGAGGAGGTGCAAAGCAGGACTGAGATCTTGAGGTTTACGTGTAAACAGAAATCGCGCCGGGTTAAATATTTTCAATTGAGATTCCCAGTGGGAGTGCTTTGCTGTGTTGCATGCATAGATATCTCACACACTTACAGACGTCGAGCTGGTTACTATTCAGATAGGCCTACTGTGCATTCACCAAAGAGGGAGACAATTTGAGAAGTTGGCTTTTATCTGAAGGGCAGACAAATGGACACACAAAAATATTACAATAAATAGCTGACAGGCATACACTGTTGCTCTTTCTAACACTTAAACACTATGAGATTAAAGACACCATAGGCGTATGCTGTATGATTATTAATGGTCTGGCATACAGCATGTATGTGTTTGAGCACTGTTCATATCATGGTGCACTGATGCACTGGCTCTGCCCGACTGTTGCTCTCAGCTAAATTGTTTACGCTGAGATTATTCATTATTTGTTCCTATTCATTAAGTTAATTTTGGGTACTGTAAGAGCCATTGAAATTCAAGAAATACATCCACATTCAGCCACAGTTCATTGATGAGTACATAGCCTACAGATTCTAAGGGCCTGTGTATAAAATCCAACATATAATTGTGTGTGTGCGCGCATATGTGTGTGTGAGAGAGAGAGAGAGAGAGAGCGAGAGAGAGAGAGAGAGAGAGAGAGAGAGAGAGACTGATTATTAAAGAAAAAAGCTCTTATAAGCCACAGGACTTACATTACAGTCCACTGGGTTTCAAAGCTACTTACTGTAGGAACATCTTTCATAATATAATTGGACTGTCTTTGTAAAAGCATTTAAGATCTTTTTGTCCACATTCTGGGTTCCATCGTTGGCTCTCTGAGTCTTTGAGTTGCATATAAAGCTTCCCATGTGTTTTCAACAAACGGAATTGAGGTGAATAACAGATTATGACAGAATTTAAAAGCTTTTAAACTCATATTACCTTTCTCAGTAATTGTATACTGACACACTGATGTGTCCTGAAAAATAGAATAAGTCAATAACAATATCATCATGATATTTAATAACACGTGTGATTATTAAAATCCAGACTTCCTGCTTTACTGCTCAATTTCCACTTACGGAAAATAGGGTTGTTGGTTAACATAATGCATTTAGCAACTCTATGACAGACAAAGCCCTCACTCAGAACGCAACTACGATAAAATAGAGGTAAATAAAAGTTTACATAGTGGCATTACTCAAAGGCAAGTTCTATGATTTACAGTAGGTAGCATGGCTAACTATGTGAAGTTCTTTGAAGAGGGGGGTTACATGGGAGAACTTTGTTTGGCTGAATACTAGGCAGGCTGTAAGAGCATGGCTATCTACGTACTGTTATATGACTATCAGATAAAGCCAAAGATGTTAGCATTTCTATTGGCCTTGTAGGCCAACACCAGTGTCTTGATTTGGATACGGGCTGCAACGGGGAGCAAGTGAAGTTCTCTGAAGAAGGGTGCTACAACTAACAACTTTGTTGGCTGAAAACTAGGCGGTCTGCGAAGTTTTGAAAAGGGTGTAAGGGTCTGGTATGCTGGTAGAAACAGAAAGTTGCAATAGTTCAGGGGGGAAATCACTAGAGCTTGGATGTGGAGTTGTGTCTCTTCCCTTGAGAAGAACGGCCTGGCACGAGCAGAGTGAGAATCCTAAGGCACGAGCTGTTGCGGTGATATTTGCTGTGCATGACAGTTGGTTGTCCAGGATGACTTCAATACACTTTACAGTAGGAGAGGAGGACACTGTGGTGTTCTCAAGGGTGATGGTCGAGTAGCTCAATTTTGATGAGATTGAGTTTGAGGTGATGTGCAGACACCCATGGACTGATGACAGCAAGACATTCAGATATTTGAGTTGAGATCTGTGTCAGATGTAATGAAGGAGAGGTAGAGTTGGGTGTCATCAGCATAGCCGGCTGAGAGCTCTAGTTTACAGGACCCCCCTAACACAAATCCTTAGGGGACCCATGTGCTGAGTGGGCAGGGTTTGGACAGGCGTCCGTCCCAGATAACTTACGAAAAGGTCCAATCTGTCACATAGGACTGTAGGATAAGCGAGTAGAGTGTGCATTCCCTAGCTCAGCAAGTAGATGCAGTATCCTCCTGGATTATTATGAGGATGATCCATGTCAACAACCAGAAGTACTCCATGAAAAGTCTGTTTGTTGATTTACTAATTTCACCTTGCCAGTGCAACTCAGGTTAGGCAGTGTATACCAGGTACCAGGCTTAGGTAGCTTACTTTTTAACACTCATGTTCTGTTCGAGGTCTATTAGACCCCAGAGCCTTTTTAATAACACAAATATCATACTTAACATGTTTAAATAATCATAATAGTCCATGACCTTTCCTAATTTAATGGCCACTACTCATTTACAATGTTTTTGTTTTGAAAATGTGGTTTAAATACCCCCTACAATGAATTATAAACTGCTTCTGCTATGGGTCTCAGAGACCCCAACGTGGAAGCATGGTTAAATGCAGTATATAAAGGTACATAATGTTAATTTTTTTCTAGCTGTTATACAGGATACAGCATAGTTGACTTAAAAATATTACATTTAAGTCCCCAATAACAACACACACATACACCTTCCCACTAGAAAAATATATTATGTTGCTGAGGTTCTGGAAAAATCTTTCCATCAGACAGGCTTCTTTATTGTCTGTTTTTAATCTCTCTTTAAGACCCATCTTTTTGCTTTGGCCTTTGACAGCGGGCATTGCCATTGCTGATTCTATTTTTTATTGTTATATTTGTAATTTACATTTTGTATGTGTTGTATATTTCATGCCATATATTTTTCTGTACAATGCTGGCTACCTTTTTTTAATATGGTGTATAGAAGACATAAATACTGCAGTGAAAATGTTTTTAAAAGTGTTGTTGCTAAAGTATGACTTAATTTCAATTATTTATTGATGTTAATGAAAAGTTAACAGAACAGTCAATTCTTATTTGCATTTTTCTTCTGCAAATGTCCATTTTATATATGAAACTAAGATAAGATAAGATGTTCCTTTATTAATCCCCTGTAGGAGAAATTCAGAGGTTGGTTACAGGGCAATGTATATCATTATCAAGAGTAAAAAAAACATTAAAACAATATAAACCATATCTCTGGTGAATGTACATGATGTACATATATACATACACATACATATACACACACATACATATATATATATATATATATATATATATATATATATATATATATATAGACACGTATACATATACACACACACACACACACACACACCAC
>JAOEGT010078730.1:0-15207 GCA_025447795.1 Speoplatyrhinus poulsoni
TGTATGTATATATATATGTGTGTATATGTATATATATATATATATGTGTGTATATGTATATATATATATATATGTGTGTATATGTATATATATATGTGTGTATATATGTATATATATATGTATATATGTATGTATATGTATATATGTATATATATATATGTATATATGTATGTATATGTACATATGTGTATATATATATATGTATATGTATGTATGTATGTATATGTATATATATATATATATATGTATATGTATATATATGTGTATATATGTGTATGTATATGTGTATGTATATATATATATATATATATATGTATATGTGTATGTATATATATATATATATGTATACAGGTAGCAGGTCAAAATAAACTGTAAAAACAAAGCAGGATTGTCCATGAATGGTGTAAGGTGTTTTCCTTTTTTTTCCTTTTTTTTCTTTTTTTTTTTTGGTCAGTTGGTAGCCTAGACATGTACAAAGAAAAACGAAACTATTGGTTATAAATAAATCAAGGTGGTAAGCTATACCCAATTATTTCACTAGGGGTCAGTCTTGATCAGTAGGCTACAACAGTATTTTCTGACACAAGGAAGATATGTGAATGTGCCATGCCTGTAGAAACACACAGACATTACACGTGTCCATGTTTATTTCTTTAAATAGGGGTATAAGATAGAAAAGAGCATAATAGAGAATGTCTCTTAGTACAAGTGATGTGTGTTACGGAGGTCGGTGACTGAGGTATAGGTGGATTCTGAAGATGTAGGTTAAGGTTTTACATTTCTAGGAGAAAATTGGTAGTGGCTCTACTGTCCTGACTGCCACAGGCTCACTCTACCATTGTGAACAGAGAACAGTAAAGATTTGGCTAAACAACCCTTTCACCTTCGTAGCAACAGTGGTACCAGTAGGCCAGCCGAGATGCTTGATCTGGTTGAGGCCTTCTGCAACCTTACCTAACCTGACCTGACCTGAGTGTGGCAGCTCTCTTTACTGCCTTGTAGGCCAAAACCAGCGTCTTGAAGAATCGAATGTTGGCCATGACGGGAGCCGGTGAAGATCACAGAAAAAGAGGTTTACATGGGACAACTTGGGTTGGTTGATATAGACCTACTCTACTGCATCAGCCAGGAGAGAGGTATCCTAGTTTACACCTATACGTAAGCTGTATATGCCTATTGTGTTTTTACTTGAGATATGTCAGCATTGAGCAATACTTCCTTTAATGTTTTTGTCAGTAGGTAGCTATGCGGTGCCAAAGATTCCATACAGCTCTCCTCTAAAGACCTTAATTAAGTAATTTGTATTTATTATCATCTAGTTTATATTTACCCATGTTTTACTGATTGTTCATTGTGTTCCTTTTCATTATTAAATGCCATATTTATTCATGAATTTCCTCCCTTTAGGATAATTCTGGTTTCCCCACCCAAACCTTGATTTGGGTATGGATAGCTACAGTGTATTTAGTAAGAGGGCTCCCGAGTCCCACCTCTAACAGGTGGTTATGAGATTTTGATAAACTCTAGGCCTATGCCCAATATAAACTGTCAATTTGCATCTTTGATAAATGGGCTTTGCTGTTGTGGGCTGGTTGCCACTCATTCCTTTCGATTACATCATTATCCATCAGTACTGGATAATTACCTTCTATCATTCAGCTTGACAAAGCAATTAATTTACCAGTACTTCAGTAGTCCACAGTGACCGATAATGGCACTTTAATTCTGTGTAGCAAAGCACAAGTATTTAATGTCAATGCTATGCATAATGTTGGAAAATATTTAATTTTTATATACAGTATGGGGTGTTTTTTGTATTGCAGTGTAAACATATTAGGCTAACATGTGAGAGCTTCATTCAAGCTACAGTAAGATGACATTATAATTTCTCTGAGTGGTCTAAACTACAAAAAGTGGTGAAAAGCTATAATTCCTCAGAGGATTAATCCTGATATTAAAATAAAAAAAACTGATTTGAGATACTATACTAATGTGTTTTTCACGTATTTTGCAGGTCCAGGCCCATAAATCACATACATATTTTGTGCAGATCTGTCATTTGGTTCCAGGATGGTGGAAAATCCATAATGGTGTAGAACCTTCCCCCACAATATTCTATAGTATAGAAACCATGCATCCTTTTTCATCTGTCCACGTATTTGAGTTAGATCTAAGAATATTTGGTTAGTTTGTATGTTACTGATGCTTTACATTCATCAGCTTTATTGAATGTAATAAAAATAAAACCATCATGCTAGTTTATTGCTGGCTTACTAAAGATTCCCTGACCAAAATGATTATACCTGCATCTAACTTTATATGCTGCCCGTCAGCCAAAATACATTTCAGTGGATATGAGGTTAGGTGTTTTTTTTTTATATCAACACTTATTCATGCATTTCTACAGGTTGAGAGTGCTATCCAATATATGTTGGCAGCCAGGCCTTTTCTGAGACACATCCATCAGTCATAGAAGGGCATCAGCTGAACCAAGCTATATAAAGGCCAGTGCTCTATTAGTTCTGGCTCAAGCTTTGTCGAGCTGATCTATGAGGCGTATTTAGGGACATTTAAAGAACTTAGTGGCCTGAGTAAAGGACCAGCAAATGCCTTAGTGATGTCTTTATGCTTTTTCGAGTGTATTGGTTTGACTAGCCCTTCTTTCTATGGCTCTGATTGTGTTTGAAAGGTCCGAGAATTACCCACATGGTTGGCCTCTGGTGGCAATCCGAGCATGATTCATTTCTCAGTTTTATAATACAATGTCAGAAACAATCACCTCGGAGAGCTGCAATCAGCCCAGACAACTATACCAAGGAATATGTTCCCTTATAGTTGTACAGTATAGGTTACAGTAGTGCAGTGTATGCCTGCTGTGCAGTAGCAGGATGTTATTTAGACAGCAATCACAATTCCAATTTATATTGGGGATCAATTTGATTATATTCAGATTAGAAGGCTGTCTTTTTATTTCGCTGATGTGCCAGATAATGTACGTCTGTCTAATTTGTTTTTGTTTTGTCTACACTTATTTGTTAATAACATTCCTTCTTGTCTGTTATGTCATTATAATCTCTAAAAAGATAGTATTTATTTTAGGGTCAAATAACATTCAGAATAATTCACATGTACCCATAATCTGACACACAGCACGCAGTCTTGGTTATTATTTAATAAATATGTGCAAAATTAGCTAAAATTAAAGTTTAATTGCAGTGGTGTTGAGCCGTAACTAGATGCTAATGAACATCCCAGGCTTATGACTGAAGGTTGGGTGATTATTTTCTTGCACTCTGTGGATGAGGGATTTATCCAATATGGAGCTGGTCACAGGAAGTCCTGACTAATTATACTCAAATCCTATATTGAACTTATTAATAGAAATGATTGGCCTATACAGTTTGCAGTGCTGCTCAAAGCTGCTCACAAATTGAGTTTGAGACAAATTGCTTAGTAGGCATCAATGATTTCATAAAAAATATATAAAATATGTTGTATATTAAAACAAATGATTTCACATCCATGAGCGATGTGTCTTTACATTTTCAGCAAAACTGTATTTAAAACAAGGCAAAAGCGCAATGTAGGATTAGTATAGCTACAGTAGCCTCTAAGTGTAATGTCTCTGATCCCTGTCCTGTTCTAGTCTTGTCACTTTGTGTGTTTACCTTGTATATTGAGCATGTTTGCCCGTCACTCCCTGCCCAGTGTTTCCCAGTCCCGTTAATTCCACCCGTATTTGTTTAATCACGTCTGATGTGCTGCACCTGTTTCTCGTTGTTGTAAACCAATGGTCTGTCTACCTGTCTTATCTACTTGTGTATTTAGCCCCAGTGTTTTCGCCAGTCCTGTGTCGGTCATTGTTGATGTATGTGTCAGTATTGCGGTGCTCCCCTGTGCCTGCCTTTTTGTTTTTTGAATAAACCCTTGTTTTCTCGCTACGAGTCATGCTTTTGGATCCTCACTGCATCGTGGCACTAAGTTAAACTTTGAGTTCAAATTCAAATGTAACCCAACATGTGTGGACATTAACATTTTGTTTACTGTAAGAGATTAGGCACTAAACTTGTATTATTATAATTTCTTGCTGCAGTACTTCCTAGTGAAAACATTGAATGCATTTTTAAAAATCCAGGAATCTACTGCATTTACATTTCTGCAATCTATTCCTGCAAAATACTAATATGTGAAAACATGTTTTATTGAAGAGTATGCACACCCTAAAATTGAGCTGTGAAATAAATAACAGGACTAAACTCTGATGAGACATCACCAGTATTGACACAATTCAAAATGTTATAAAAATCTGCATTTTATGGATGCAAATGCAGAATGGGCACTTATCAGCCCATGTGGAGACATTAGCTGAACGTCTTATAGTTTACAAACTCTACCTTTAATCAACTGATCGTTTCAAAGAATTTACCATTTGAGAGAATAATAATAAAATAACAAAGACGAATGCACTCTGTCACGTCCACGCTTCACTTATGTGTTTTGATACTGTCTCTATCTCCACCTGTGTGTTTCCGTTTTTGTCTGTCTGTGTCTGCCTGATTGTTTTCCTGTACGATGCCTGTTTTGCCGCCTTCTTATACCACATTAAACCTGTTGAGTTGTATTCTGCCTCCTGTGTCTGCATTTGGGCCATCCCTTAACATTACGTCTGTGTTTAGTTTAGCTGAACCAATTGATAAGGGATGGATGTTATACCAACACTTAAGAAAACGGTGGTGAATGGAATTGCATGTAGTGCATCAGTTTCAGTCTTGAATTGAGACATTTAAACATTAAACAATTTGATTTTGAAAGTAAGAATGTACAGTAACTTCTAAGTAAATTACCTTTAATTGTCAATGACTGTTTTAAGTTAGATGTCTGTATGTCTGTATGATTTGATGTGAATTTGATTTAGGTTTAGTTTATATTTTGTTTTTATAACATCTAACCCACCCATCATAAACTGCTGCATACCTCCAACTAAACCATCCATAAGACTACCGATGCATTTTCAAGTGACATACCATCAGTCTTTCTCCCATTTCCTTTAGTATCATTCATCTCATATTTGATATTTGACTTCCACAACACAGAGTAATTGGCTTTTGTTTTTAAAGGGCAGGTTCTGTGGACACTTAATAAAACACTTGTTTAAACTGGTCTTAAAATCTAAACGGCAGCTGGATACAGCCCGTGTGTCTGGTCCACTGTCACTCACCACTGCCTTGTGGAGTGTAGGGATTAGTGATTCAGAAAAACAAATAGTATTTTTCAAGATCATAGTGCAGTGCAGCTGAATGAGTGTGTCACAGCAGATTCACAGCTCAGTAGCCTCAAAGATGTTGATGGACCAGGGTCTTTATTAACAACATTTGACTTTTTACTAAAGCTAGACCACTAATTCATAAATGTGTGGCCTCACAAATCTGAGACTTGCAAACCTCAGTTTTAGGATGAATTTTAGAAGCATAATGTACATGCAGAAGTTGATTCCATCTGAGATGTCTGCGACAGCTTTCTGGTAGTAATGTAGCATTGGTGCCTAGGCAATGAGTCTATGCTATTCTGTTTTCTGTTTGCTTTCTGTTTAAAGACCTCAAGAAGACCACACAATATACGGATCTGAAAGGGGCTAATATTAGACTAAACCTAAAGAGTTTATTTTTTGTTCATGTATATTTCAGTATGTATTCCTATATGCACCAGTGGTATTGTTTACAAGTCTTACACATCTAACGGTCTGGGCCGCGCCCCCTCCCACCGTTACCGGGGCCTGCGTGCTCCCGCCCTGGGTTTCCAGACGTGCACTTCCCCAGCGCTCCTTGTCTCACGGGTGTTTGCACTGATTGCTTATGGTTTGCACCTGTGGGTCTTGCTTTGGTATTTAGGTTGGGGCTTTCGTTTCTTTCTTTGTTGGTTACTGATTCCTGTCGGTTTTGTGGTGAGTGTTGTTATTTTTCTTGTCTATTTAAAAACTTACTAACCTGAAAAACTATGCCTGGTTCCTGCTCTGCATGCTCCACCTGTTACACACAATAGGTTATACAGCAATCTTCCAGTAATAGCTTAGTGGTGTGTTATAGTAAATAACTAAACTGCCTTCATGTGGTTCACATAAATGTGACTGTAGCCATGTGGAATATGTACTGTAACGTAGCAGCTTATATGACATGATTAGCTATCTTGATTTCATAGCTTTCATCAATCAGTAGGCTACAATATCCTTTAATATCCATACTGCAAGCATTAAAGGTAAAGGTGATTTTATTGTCACATACATGTAGCGAAATTTGTTCTCTGCTTTTAACCCATCCCTCAAGGGAGCAGTGGGCAGCCGCTGTGCAGCGCCCGGGGACCATCTCCAGATTGAGGCCAGTGTCTCTGGTCAACGGCACTGACTGGAGGGTGAACCTAACATGTTTTTGACACATTTGAGGTGTGTGTGTGTGTGTGTGTGTGTGTGTGCGCGCGCGTGCGTGCGTGCGTGTGTGTTTTCTTTATGTTTTTTGTGAGCCTACAAAATATAGCCAGCACTCACGACCCGACCCAAATCCATACCAACTAATGAGAACCCAAAATCCAATATAAAATATACATGCCTGCTTAGGTTCTGGGTGATATAATACCACAACACGTCTTGTTGTTCACACTTTTTCTTACACAATTAAAATGTATTGCTACAGTTTTCTATGCACAAAGAAGGGAAAGTGCACGGGAATACAATACATTGAAAAGTTAAATAAATAGCTAACTTGTGGAAAAACAGGCCCGAGCCTGACCGGAGTACAAAGCTATCTCCAAATAAAGGACCCCAACATAATACCTGACTGGCTGTGCCAGAGTAGCCTATATCATGTATCTTCCAGTCACTTTATGCTTGATCTGGAATAATTTTTGTTCTCAATTAATGGTCCTACTTTTCATATAATAAAAACACTAGTGTGGCTCATGACATTAACAATAGGTTTATTCTCTTTATGTAATCTATGGCAGTGTGCTATTGTATTAGTTGCTTCAACAAGAGTTATTTATATGCTAGTGCACTGGTATGACCCCTAATTATTAACACCTGTGTTTACAGTACACGATACCAAGAAAATGGTCCATTGGTTTGGTTAGCTCTGTGGTAGGATGAACACCTGCTCCCTCAGAAGCTATAGTCCCTGCCCCTTCTGTCAATACCCAGCTGTACAACATGATTTATATTAGCACTTCAATGAATCAGACAACCAATGAGAAATCAGAAGACCAGAAAGAACCACAATCCATAAATGTGCTGTGCAGAGAAATGAGGGTTAGTTATAGGTGTTTGTCATTCAGGGCCACGCCAGTAGATGATCTAACCTCATATCCCAGCCAAGTCCTTTTTGATAGATGATTAGTCATCTGCTGACTGGCTTTGCCAGAATGGGGCCATCTACATAAGTATATCAGTGAAGACAGCGGAAACCCAAAAACATAATATGGCGTATAAATGCAACATGGTTTTTGGATGCATGGACATAAGTTATGATATTTTAGTGGTCTCCCTGTTCTTAGGGGCCTTGCGTGTACCTGAAATGCCTGCAATGATACTGGTTAGGTTTCACTAGCAGGGCAGGACATGCCAAGCAGTGACACATTCTGTCAAATTCTTCTATTTGATATAAGAAACAATGGGCCCCTCAGATATTTCCATGCCTGATCAAATGTGCCAGGTCCAACCACACTGCAAAACAACAAACTCATAATATTTGTGTCAGTCTAATGTAATGCTGTCAATGGATGACACCGAGAAGTAGAGTTTTCACATTTATTTTGCTGTGACATTTTAGTAATATTTTGAGAATGCATTCTTGGTGTGTTGTGTTCAAAATATTTTTTTATGATTGTCTTTGCATTAGGCTATTTGTGTTGTGGTGTATTGAATGATAAATAGTGACTATGAGCTCTCTTGATAAAATGTACCTGGGAATAATGACAGACTCTCTCATGCCCAAACCCAACTGTATAAGGTATACGTATGTTGCAAATCTCAAACTATCTACAGAAGTGGAAGAATAGTTCAAGACAGTATTGTATTGTAATAAGAAGGCAGGCTGATGTTGTGTCACTCCTGTTATTCTCAGGTGAGAGTTATTGAGTCAGGTAAACATTATCCACCTCCAGCAGCAAAGGGGATTTGGAAATGCTAGATAAGAAAATATTAAAAACAAACAAACATTGATGGAGAATAAGAATCTAGGGGGGAAAGTGCAGGGCTAAGTGTTATAATAATTTGGTTTCTCTTAAATGAAAAAATAATTAATTTCCAGGTAAACTAGATGAGTTGTTTTTTGACTGCAGTTGGTTCCTGTAGACCTGGCATTTTTTAACTACTGCAACAAGACCAATGTTGTGACCCAACACACAAAAGCTTAGGGATTCATGGCATATAAACCCTTCCTGAGAAGAAAATATATCAGGCTTTCCTGTAATTTTTAACAATGGAGTATATCAGTAACTGTACTCTAATGATTCTATACTAGGCCTACATTTATAGAAACTAGGATGTTAAGGCTTTATGTGCCATCTGTCATTTGACCCAGGAGGATATAATTAAATACCGCATTGATTCTATTATGATAAATCCTTTTAAAGTGTGTAAGCCCTATCACATGTGAGGCATTGTTAGCACGTAACTTTAGAAATGTCACTCATCCACTGAAACACCCTTGTTACAGCAGGGGTTTTGTTAGAAAAGCGCCTCTGAATGTAAATGTAAATATTAGATATGCTGATTGTGTCATTACTGAGTCATCTATAGCCTGATGGAGGTCTGCGTGGCTGTACGATTGCCACAATAAAAGATATAGTGTGCGTGGTGATATTTTTCATTGTATTTATAGTCTTAAAAATAGGCTTGTAGTATTAGTATTATTTCAGAAAGCATTCAGAAATAGTATGGAGTGCATTCAGCTGATCCCCTACACAGTTCACACAGCAAGGTGGTCGATTGAAGACCACCTGTTCAAGATTCCTAGTGCTGGCGCATCTCCACCTGCATTTATGTAAATATTGACATGAAGTCTGTTTTCTTGAGCAAGTTTGTTGCCTGAAGGAATCGCCGGCTGTTTGAATCTTACCTCAACACAACTTAGTGTATTACCAAGTTGTAGTAATATAGCATGGCCATATGTTGTAGCAAACTGTTACTGTCTCATGAGAGCTGGTGAACGGTGGCTTTAAAATGCGAACTATCTTTCCCCTAAACTCTTTTCCCTATTCCTTTCTGTGTATTTCTTTAACTTCCTGCACTCCACTGATAAATGTACAGTCAGCATGTTTCTGGAAACCGTCACTAACTGGGGTTACACTGGCTATCTGCCAAGGGAGTTGTTTCTGTAATCTTTGCTATGTTTGCTGGTTATGCCTGCCTTCCTATAAGATCTGTATGTTGCTTTTTATGGGTGTACTAAAACACTGTTGTGAGACATGTAAAAGGAAAGCATGTTTTCTCTGTAATACAGAAAAAATGAATGCTGTGACAAAATATTTTAAGCCTCACACATATTGCATGGAGGGATGTGTGACATGCATAAGTGCAGATCTACGCCTGTCTGGGTGAGAAGAAGAAGCAAGAAGCTTCTTTTGAATCACCGATTCTCATTTATTTGCCAAAACAGCACCTTTGTGTCTTATGTAACATTCACTCAAGCCTTATTTGTCATGGCCTTGCAAGGGCTTAGGAAAAACAAGAAACACACTCAAATGTTTTTAGATGTGAGACTTGAGTAGCCACATGCCTATGCTGACTGGAGCACACACAGCCATCTGCCAGGATCAGAATCAAAAACATTCTCACGTCAGTTGAAACTATTTTCATCTGTGTATCTGTGTTAGCTCTCCATCTCGTCTGGAAATTGAACCCCCCCCCACCCAGCCAAGGCTCCGGCAAGTGTGAATTTTTGTAAAAGAAAGAATGGAGCAGCTAATTATTTTTTTCCTTTTCAGCAGAGAGGCTCATAATTAATAAACATCAAGCCAGCTGATTTCTCTCTGACTTTAGGTTGTTTTGAACAATAATGTTCATAATTTCATCCTCTTCATTTCTAATTTTACAGATATTAAGTGTATTATGCTCACAAATGTATGTATTTAGAGAGAGACATTGGTCTCACTGAATCATTCATATATATATATATATATATATATATATATATATATATATATATACACACACACACACTATTTCAAAACCAATTTAACCAGAGAACTTTTGCCAATCTAAAAGTATGCACACATTCACATGCAACAAAACTGACAAATTAAAAAAATGTCAAATTAGATTGGCTGACAATTCCTGTCTAGTTCGACTGCACCTTAAGATATACATGTATTGCATTATTGCACCAAGAAGACGCCTACATCTGGAACACCCCAACTGTGAAAACCCATTACAGGAGCAAGCACAAAGCCCTGTACAGCATGCATTGAGCTAACTACATTGTATTTCATGTGGCTTACGGATTGCTTCGATATCTAATTGGATGCCCTCATTTGAGAGAAGACAGGTGTCAGCATAGACAGATGTCAGCTCTTTGTCTGGAATCAGTGCCATGACAAAATGTCTGGAAAACAACCTGAAGGACAGACAGACAGCACGCAATTCTCTATTAGAATAAGGAATAACAATACTGTATGGACGCCCCACTTCATGCTCATGTAAACCAGGACGATGCAAATTACTTTATTGCTCATGGGAGCAATACAGTTCATAGGATCAATTGAATGATGAACCGTGGAAATCCCATTTATATTAAATGAGAAATATGATTTTTTTTGTTCCTTTTCATTAAATCAAATAACATCACACTGGGAAACGGTGCATACTGAAAAGCTATGTATTGTTTTAGGTCTGTCAATAAATTAAATATGCCAAAGTTCTTCTATAGTGAGTGACTTCCTTGTATTTAGTATGTTGCATGCAGGGTTGAAAAATCTTAACACAAAATGAGCTCTGACGAAATACCACTAAGATTACTAGAGTGCCATGTACTAAAGGTTTTCCTTGACATTCTTTCTTCTTTTAAAAATAGGGTACGTCAAGGCTGAAGTCTCAAATCACAATTGATATTCTAAGCATTTCTTTGCTTTTCTTTATGTCAGGCAGACTGCATAACCTTCTCTTCAATGTCAAAGTCAAAAAGTAAGTAAAATAGTAAAGTAAAATCAAAACAGCACAGATACTGTACATCTGTGTGGTAAAGTATTTGACAAGCATGTCTTCGTAAAGCGGAAACTCTAGTCATTAAAGTTTTGTCATCTAAATATTGAAACATATACGAGACAGAGAAGGCTTGGAAGTTACCCATGTTGTTTGAAAATGGAAATTAATTTATTTCAGGCCCTACCAATTTGAGTTTTTCTTAAATAAATGTTTGATAGCTGAATTTTCCATTTACTTCATGTCATCTTGAAATTACTCTTAAATGCCAACATGGTCATGTAGGCATGTAGAAATACCTGAAACATATGCAATAGGTCACACAAAATCAGACATGCAATTATAATTATAATTGATTATTGTGAGGGCTTGGTTGTATGATCTTGTATCTACTAGGAATGGCACTGATACGATACTGAGATTGGAAATGGGTCTGATAATGGCTTAAATAGCTGGATCGTTATCGGTGACAGTTGTAACCAATCTAAGGGTCTAATCCAATTAAATTAATTTACACGCGCAGGTCTACTGTCAAGTATCAGCCATGTCTAACCTACCCAGGCCACACTATCAGCAGTAGGTTTCTAAAATGCATCTAAATCCTAAAATAGAGATTGGCTGTCATAAACTTAGCAATTTAACTTAAAACTTAATTTAACACTGGAATCGGATCGGTACTCTCTATCGGCCGATACCCAAAGTGCCGGTATCTGTATCGGGACTAAAAAACTGCATCGTGCCATAGTGTCTACATGCATAGTTAATCAAAAACATTGAACCACTGGAGAAAACCTGAAAAACAAAGCATATTTAAACTCTATGGCTTGAGGAATTCAAATAGCTAAGATAAACAAGACATGACGGTCACAAAGAGCTTGTCATTCTGTGAAATGTACTGTGTAGCAAGAACCTATTTGCAATTGAATCATTACTAAACTGCTGTTTTGCTGCACTATATAACCAAAGACAAATCTGATGTGATCATATTGTCCAATCAAATAGGCATGCGTGTGCATGTAAATGTGTGAGTGCACTTTTTCAAAGTAGTTCAACAAGGGATTCATTATAATTAAAGGTAAATTAGGTATGTTTAGACATGAAACACTACATTGAACCAATAGCACTCCCAAAAAGAAGGGTTTAATACCTTTATTAACCAACACTAAAACAAAGTCCACACACAACACACATTTGACATTTAGCCATACCTATTTTTAGAATATTAGATCAATGTTGTTTGGAAAAGAAATCAATGCTTTGAACTGTGCTTCGTCACGTGATATATGTTATTGATCTGCCACCCCATGTCAGTAACAGAAGAATTGGACTGACCAATAAAATTAAAGGGTAACCATCTGCCACTGTTTGTGAAATGCCACTGAAATCCATTTGGCATGTCCCTGTTTTACAGTGTAGCAGAGGTGAGATAAGGCCTTGTTCTTTACTTCTCTGTGACTGAAGTCTCACATGAGGACTCCCCACGGAGACAGGCATGGGGATAAGATCCCAGCGTGGGAATAATCCTACAGACCTGCAGTTAAACCTGCCCACTTCTTTTATTATCCTTCCAACCGTCCTCTCTCCTCTAACTACAGATGCAGGGAATTAAGTGATAAACAGGGGATAAATAATCCAATTACTTCTAATGAGCAAGCCTGTAATGCAGGAATCAGTGGATGAATGCTCCTGCCCTAACTAGCAGATAGATGCTCCAAGGTGAATTGCACAGAATAAAGACTTTAATTTAATGGTTTTTTTAAAGAAAGAAACTTCTATACCCAATACTATAATTCATATTAGAATTAAAATATCTAAAGCGGTTGCAAACGTCTTCCAATCTCAATTTGTTAATTGTAAACAATTACAGTGCTTTATATTTACCTTTATGGAAATGAATATGCAGTTAAATGTAAATGACCCGCAGGTGATGTACAGTATTGGCTACAGTAATACGTTCACGTGATTATACACTGTCTTTAAAATGCAGGCTGTATTTCACCTGATCTCATTAGCCAGGAGGTGTTAGCATTGACTGACTGGTCCAAATACATCAGCCTTCAGCCAGCCCAATCCTCTTGCTAATTCTATTAAGACAACATGAGACACCACGGGCGAATGCAAGCTGCCATCATTAGCTCCTCACTAAATCCCACCCTTCATCCTCCGGGAAGGCAGGCTTATTCAGAATAGCCTGTCAGTTAAAGTAATCTTATCTGGAGGAAGACACTGTTCACCTATTTCATGTCCATCTGTCTGGTTGACAATAAAAGGAACTTGGACTTCAAGAAAGTAATTACAGTAAAAGGTGTACATTCAACGCTGTTTCACAATTATATTGAGATGTCTTAAAGGTATAGTCAGAAATTGTTAGCTAATACACTTTGTGTCTAATCATACAAATATCTACTCATTCACATATGCTTTATTGCTGCCTATTCTGTGTGGATGCTGGAAAATGAATCTGGTGTTTCTACACTGACTACCCTGGCACTGTAAATGTTGCAGACCATACCACACAACTCTATGATAATGTGTTTCTAATTTGTAGGGAGGAGTTTCTGAGAGAGCACCCATATAGCATTGATGGGAGAGGTGTTTTTGTTTTAATCAAGTTCAAATATCAACACTTTCTACAGAATGACGGACTATACTTTAATGAAGCCTGTGCCATATATTATTTGATGGAAGTATATGAGACGAGATATGCAGTTATGCAGCAACAGGGTCAGCACACACGGGAGGAAAGAGATATCCAACAACATATTTTCAACAGTAGGTATAGATATTTGCTTAGTGCATCTGCAGTCTTGGATTGTCTAGTTCTCCAGTATGCATTACGGGTTCCTGTTTTCAGAACACGTGTCTTGAGTCAGAGCTAGAATCTATAATTTCTTATTGTTCTGGACAGCATTTCAAAAAAAGTATAGCCATACTGTATTTGTATCTCTCTCTCTCTCTCTCTCTCTCTGTGTGTGTATCTCACACATTCTTTATCTGTATTTTGTTAGTAAAACAAGACTGACATTTTACTAAAGATTAGTACTGTTTCAGAATTGTAGTAAAATCATTATTCATTCATGACTGCTCTGGTTCTGTTTGTTCGGTATTCATATCTTGTTGTTTTCCACAGCCCTCTTGAGAAGTGTTTCAAATGATGAGCGGTGACTGCATAGGGACTGATGAGTTATAATAACAAGGAAAAAGAAGTTTGAGCAAGTACAATTAAAATATCTCACATATACTAGATGAAATGGAGGCTTTCACCATGTCATCCTGCAGTTTATGCTGTGACATTTACAATTTTTTACCTAGACAGTTACCTTTTTTACCTTTACATTTACGTAGACACTTCAACACTTGCTCTTTCTCAATAACCTTCCCAAACGAAAATGGTATTAAAATAAAGGTGGAAAATGTAATAACTAGGGCAAAGGGGTATCTACAATAATAATAAAATTTCAACTGAAATGTCAGCAAGATCTTTATTTAAATGTTTGCTGTCAAACCTGTGACATTCTACCCTTTATTCCTAAACAGATAGTCAGCCAGTAGAGCACAACTTACATTATTACAGCTGTTAGGCAACACATGTTTAATTTGGAGGAGCATGTAAGTGCTTAAGCTCCTTTGAATGTTAATTGTATATAGATATACACAGTGCTATTCCATCCGGAGTTCTGTGCAAGACAGGCTCACTCATGGGGCAAGCATCCCAAATGTACACGTCAAGTGAACTGTAAAGATGTAAGCAACCTAGCAAGAGAGCCTGTTAATGTAGCACTCTTGTTTCTTTTTCAGGAAAGACTGAATGAATGCAAAAAAAGGACATTATTTCTCTAATGTATGTATATAGATAATAAGTAACATTTTCTTTCTTTCACCTTATCGTGGAGAGGTTTGTGTGTCCCTATGATCCTGAGAGCTGTGTTGTCTGGAGCCTTGTGTTCCTGGTAGGGTCTCCCAAGGCAAAGTGGTCTCAGGGGAGGGGCCAGACAAAGAATGGTTCAGAAGACCCCTATGAA
>JAOEGT010078741.1:0-15206 GCA_025447795.1 Speoplatyrhinus poulsoni
GGAGTGGAAGAGGACTCCAGTGGCAACCTGTGAAGCTCTGGTGAACTCCATGCCCAAGAGGGTTAAGGCAGTGCTGGGAAATGATGGTGGCCACACAAATTATTGACACTTTGGGCCCAGTTTGGACATTTTCACTTGGGGGTGTACTCACTTTTGTTGCCAGCGGTTTAGACATTAACGGCCGTGTGTTGTGTTATTTTGAGGGGACAGCAAATTCACACTGTTCTACAAGCTGCGCAATCACTACTTCACATTGCAGAAAAGTGTCATTTCTTCATTGTTGTCACATGAAAAGATACGCCCACATATTCGCAAATGTGTGAGGGGTGTACTCACTTTTGTGAGATACTGTGTGTTATAAACAAATCATAGTGTGTGTTACTTCAGAGTAACAGGTGCAACAAAGCCAACGTAGGCGTACTGTAATACGGGAGATGTCAATCAAGCGGCACACGACTACACTGTCCTGATATGTTTTTTTTTTTTACCAAACCTTGCATTATAGTACATTCCACTACTACTTTACTACTAGTGTGCTATAATAGTAACAGTTTTCAACAGTCAAAAGTGTCACGGTGAGAAGGTTGGACGGAGCCAAGTGCATAACCGAGCAGGATACAGGTTCTTTTTATTGACAACTGTCAGGAACATGGACCACTAACATATGCCATTAAACAGACGTGACAGACCATAGTACAGAAACAACGAGGGAGAGGGGAAACCAGTAGAGACAATCAACATGAGGCAGGCAATAACACGGGCTGGGGAACCGGACAAAACACACATGGAACACAGACTAACACGAGACAAGCAGACTGGGGCAGATGGCAGACAATGACACAAAATGAACGCAATTTACGTTGTTCAATTCAACGTTCGAACTGGAAGGTGTGGGGCAGTCTGGAGAGACTGGAGCAAAGGGGGAAATTCCTCAAGTGTCAGGTGGGTTGCATCTTGTCTTGGCTGTACATTGGCTATCCCTCCCATAAATAATGGCTTTTAACATCCTTGAAAAGTATTCTGTGGTCCAACCTACCTCCTTTAGGCTTGTGTTCTGCTTCTCCAGCTCAGAGGCCTTCAGCTCAGAGTCCTCAAGGGCCCTCTGGAGATGCTGGGCCCGCTCTGTTAAGGCGTGGTTCCGTCTTTTACTCTCCGATAGGGAGTCGCGTGCTTTATGCAGATGTTCCTATGGATCCACACATTTCATTTGAAAGGTGGAGTCAGGAGAAAATACCTAATTTTGAGGGGGCACCCTTCCCCAACACGGGACACGCATTGCCAAGGCTGCACTAGTGTGGTGCGGTCTGCACTGCTTTGTGTTCCCATTTATTGAACCGAGGCTGTGTAGAAACACTGGATTTGATCTTACAATCGCTGAGTTAACCTTTATGTAAATACCTGTGCAATAAGCCACCCACCCTCACACCAACACTTGATGCTGCAATTCTGTTTCTCATTCGCTAACTTTTTAGCTCCTCACTGTAGGCTAGTGCATCATACAACTGGGGTCAAGAGCTGGGACATTTTCCTCTCTTTTTATTGGCCTGACCTGACAGGTTGTGAGCAAAATAAAAGAGATTTATACACAGAGCGCTGTGTATTTGTTTGCAGAACATTTTTTAAATGCAGTCCAAAATTAAGCTTGGAAAGCTCTCCTGAGAAGCTCGGAAAATGAATGAGCTTGCCCAAGCATTTTATTGCATATCCTTTGAGGTCCTTCAGAAAAACCATGGCAACAAAGGTAAATAAAAGAATACTAATAATATAAGAATATTCCACTTCCAGTAGAAGGTTACATTGCTTAACTGTAAATTGCAGTGCCACAGTGTAAGCCTAAACCCAGTGATCCATCCATCTTATTTTGAAGTTTCAATTAAACATCATTGACTGAATGTGATGAAAAGGGTATACAGTGCACATCATTTGTTTTATTCAACCGACTTAAACAAATATTTTTCTTTGAGGACTTCAGTTCTGCCTGTAGCATCCATGAATTATTACAGGATAAAAAAAAATGTTTTAACTGTAATTAAGAGCTAAGTAATTAAGTGTTAGACGCTGCATTAGCAATGTTACAGTATGTGTAAATAGGTGCTAGCTATATGCTATATACAGTAGCTACTTAAATGCCATATACAGTAGCTATGTGCTACAGAGCTAGTGAGTTTAAAGATAGAGCTGTGCTGGCCATCTTTGCAGTACCTGACTGCCTGTAGCTCGCCTCTATCCATTATAATGGGATAAATGTTTGGCTTACTATATTTTTAACTTATGTTAGAAAAACATTCAACACATGTACAGTTGTCATGAACCGGAAACCATGTTTGAACCACCATGTTTACCAGAAAACATGTTTATTTTAGTTTTAAAGTTGGGCATTTAACATGAGAGTCTATGGGGACTCACTCCCTTTTGCAGCCAGCCTCAATTGCCATTCGAGGAACTGTAGATTTGGTCATTTTTGCATTGGTCAAAAGTCAATATTCCAGATATCCCAACCTGCTGGGACTCATTTAGTATTTTTGTATACTATTTGCCGGCGTCAGGGAGCCGCTATTAAAATGCGGGAGACTCCCGAAGTTCCGAGAGAGTTGGGATGTCTGGTATTCCTGACCTCCAACCTAAATGTGTCCCAGTGCATCTGCTCGGGAAGACATGGACGCCCGCAGTGAATTTATGTTTATGTAGAAAGTCTCTCACCTTTACAAGCATCTATCCAGGACCAATAGCCTAGACTAGCACAGCGCTGTTAGTGATAAGAAACGCAACAGCAGGGGATATAACAGTTCCCTCACATTGCGGTGATGCTAGGCGTGTTCATGTTGGCAAACTCAGGCTAGATATATCTTGCCCAAGTTTCTGACTTAAATTACCATTCCATTACACTTTTTCGTGTCGGAGGTAGTTTTTTTTTTCCAAAGTTTCGAATACAATGGATTGCACCATTATGGTTGCTGTACATAGACGCTAGCTAAACACCACACAGATAGCTATAGGCGCCAAATAGCTAAATAGCTAGATAAGTCCCACACCGTTGGCGACATTACAATAAGTCCCACACCGCCATCAACATTACAGCTAGCTAAATGCAACACCGCCAGTGACATTACTGTAACTAGCTAGATGCCACATAGCTAGCTAAATGCCCTATAGCTAGCTAGAAGCCACATCTCTAACTAGACACCATATAGCAAGCTAGAAGCCACATCACAGCAATGTTACAGTAGCTAGCTAGATGCCCTATAGCTGGCTAAACTGCATATAGCTAGCTAGAAGCTACATCGCAGCGATGTTACAATAGCTAGCTAAACGCCATATAGCAAGCTAGAAGCTACATAGCAGCGATGTTACATAAGCTAGCTAAACACCATATAGCTAGCTAGAAGCCACATCGCTAGCAACGTTACAGTAGAGCTACCTGCAGCAGCTTCCGGTCGTGCTCGCTGATGGCGAGCGCCCGCTGCAGCTGTGCCACCTGCTCCTGCACAGCACCCACGTTGGCCCTGTTGTCACCCAGGGAGACGGCCAGCGCCTGCAGCTGTTCCCTGAGCCGGCCCTCCTGGGCCTCAGCGCGGCCCAGCGCTGCGCTCAGCCTCTCCTCGCCAAGCTGCAGCACGGCGCTGCGGTCCTCACTCTCACCCAGCTCCCGCCGCAGCTCGGCCAGCCTCTCCTGCAAGGCGGCCACCTCGCCGTCCCGCTCGGCCACCCGGAGCTGGGCGCGCTGCAGCTCCCCCTGCAGGGCGCGCTCGGACAGCTCCAGCAGGCCCGCCTGGGCCCGCACCGACTCCAGGGCCTCCCTCAGCCTCTGCTGCTCCGCGTCCGCACGTGCCTCCGAGCCCCGCAGGTGGTCCAGGGTCTCCTGCAGGGAACAGTGGAAGCGGGCCCTCTGGTGTCACGCATGGAAGGTCATAAAGAACTCAAAAGCAAGAACTCAAAACAATCCTTTGGGGCGACAGGGGCGCAGTGAGTAGAGCGGGGTGACAGGTGATTGAGAAGTTACTGGTCCGAAACCTGCTAACTCCTCACCAAGTGTCGAGGTGTCCTTGTGCAAGCCGGTGTTCCCGGTGGTCAGGTGGCTCCGTGGCTTTATCACCATCGGTGTATGAATGTGTGTGCAATGGGTGATGTGAGGTTATACTCTACAGCACTTTGTCCGGAAGGTTGGAAAAGCGCAAATATATAAATGCGTGTCTATTACTCACTTTGTTTGAGCTGGTTTGGATACGATAACACACATCTATAAACAGAATCTTACTTAATCTATGGTGCATTCAAATTGGCAAACACACAACACACACAGAACTGTTAAACCTAACAATATGGAATGTTTACACAACATTTTCAAATCAAAAACGTTTAAAGCAGTTCACCTCAGCTCGCCAAATTCAAACACATCTCTGATGAACCTGAAGAGCGGCGAACAGAAGTTCAGACAGAAATGGCTGTTTCTCTTTATACGGACCGTATGGCCTGACATACCTGGAGTACTCTGCACTCAGCCTCAACGGTCTGCAGACTGTCCTTGAGGTTCGCTACCTCCTCCATAAGACTCCTCTTCTCCCTGTCCCCACGCTGGGCAGCCTCTTCCTGCAACACAAGGGACCCTTGCGCCCCTTGCAGTCGATCCGCCATCTCTTGATTCGCTGGAAGGAGTTTTAGCGTCAGTGTCTTATTTCTGTATACAGGGTCTGCGTATAGGGGTCCTTGGTTCTGGAGATCTACTGCCCAGTTCCGGTCCTGGAGATCCCGGAGATGCCCTGCATGTTTTAGTTGTCTCCCTGCACACCTGATTCAAATGAATGGGTCATTATCAGGCTTCCGCAGAGATTGATAACGAGACTTTAATTTGAATCTACAACATGCGAGGCAGTAGATCTCAGGGACCAGAACTGGGCAGTAGATCTCCAGGACCAGGATTGGGCACTGCTGCCTTAATGGATCTTCTGTTTATCTCACCGTCCTTCAATTCCTGCAAAGTCTTTTGCAACTGCTGCATTTGTGTGCTTGTCTTGTCCTGGTTACACTGGAGGTCTCTCAGCTGGGAGCCCAGGCTGACTACCTGGGCTTTGGCTTGATCCTGTATGGAAAGCTTGGATGAGAGCACATCTACCATTTGCACAAACTAATGCAGAAGGCCTTGGGATTAATTTTAATGGTCAGACTGAAATCTCAGTGTTTGCGCTATTCATATTAAGTTATGGCAGCTCGCCGCTGCTTAATCACGAGCGGCACGCCTTCCGAATTGTATGAAATATCACAGAGTTGCGACAAGGCGTTGTACAGCCCAGTGTGCGCGAGTAGCCTACAGCATTTTCTCCCTGACTACGTTTTAGCTATTTTTCTAAATTGTGCAATGGGTGGAGCCAGGCTCAAAGTAGGAGGGGCGGGTGGGTGGAGTTAACTGCCTTTAACACTTAGTTACCCTGTCCCTCTGGGTGTCCTTCAGCTGCTGGTGAAAGTCACAGAGGGCTGCCTGCATCAAGTCCCCGTCTAGCTCCTCGTCCTCCCCTCCAGACATGAAGGGCAAACGTGCGTCTTCCACGCTGTTCGCTCCTAGACAAAAATACTTCATGTGCTGTATGTATGTATACAATGTATACAGTAGTGTGTACATACAATAGTGTATACGGGTGTAACGGTACATGTATCAATGTCTTGTCAAACCGTCACGGCAGGGACGTTGCAGTTTGGTGCATGCAGTCGTACGGTATGGTGCGTAGATACAGTAGATGAGCATAATTTGGAGCCAATATTCACAAGAAAATTTAAGCACTTAGCTAGACCAATACCTATTGCATTTTATATGGTTGATTACGTGGTAAGAGGTATGATGACATTATACTGCAACTGTTCTATTTAGAATATTGTTTGATTATAATTGCTGGTATATGACCTGTCCAATACTGACAAATGTACTACATGTAAGTCACTTTGGATAAAAGCGTCTGCCAAATGCCGTAAATGTAAAAAAAAAAATATATATATATATATATATATAATATTACAGTATAAAGCATAGTATACAGTGCATTATGTGAATACTATGCGACCCGTCGGTGGGGTCCAGACCCCTACTTTGAGGAACGCTGCTGTAGGGTGCACGACCCTACCTGGCTTCAGCGGGGATGGGGTCCTCCAGGGAGAGGAACTCCTCCCCCTGGCCGCGTGAGGCGACCTCCCCCGGGTCCCGTGGTGCCGGCCCACCCGGAGGTATCTGCGCATCGCCGCACACAAGCCGGCCCATCGGAGCTCCAGGGCACGCCGGGCGCCTTCGGCCGCCGCCAGCTGGGTCTCCAGGCCCCGGGCCAGGGCCTCGGCATCCGTGGCCTGGCGCCCGGCCTCCTCCAGGGCGTCCTGCAGGCGGGCGGCGGCCTCCCGGTGGCTCTGCTCGCCGTGCCGCAGGCGGGCCTCACGCTCTCGCAGACGCTCGCCGTGCTGCTGCTCGGACGCCTCCAGCTCTGCCACGCGCCGCTGGAGCCCCCCGGCCTGGCAAGGCAGGACAGGGCAGGGCTCAGGGGCGTCAGGGGTGTGGTGTATGGGGGTCAAGGGTCAGGGTGTCTGGTGTCAATGCACCCCAAAATGGTTCAATACCTAAATGTGGCTGTGGCCTCAGATTGTTCGTAGATACTAGATACTAGTAGATAGTAATACCCTCTCTTAACCCCCATTAACCTCCCCAAATAGAAATAAAGGGCAATGTGGAGAATTCCGTGCACATCCCCATGACTTGTAATGTAATGCTGGGTGCATATTAAAATGCATATTAAAATTATGCTAAGGCATTAGCATGTGGTCATCTGCCATTTATAAATTATGCTAGAGCATTAGCATACTGGTCAACTGCCATTTTAAAATGATGCTAGCGCATTAGCATACTGGTCAACTTCCACTTTAAAATGATGCTAGGGCATTAGCATACTGGTCAACTTCCAATTTAAAATTATGCTAGTGCATTAGCATACTGAACATCTACTTTAAAATTATGCTAGGGCATTAGCATACTGAACTTCCGCTTTAAAATGATGCTAGGGCATTAGCATACTAAACTTGCACTTTAAAATGATGCTAGGGCATTAGCATCCTGGTCAACTCCTACTTTAAAATGATGCTAGGCTATTAGCATACTGAACTTCCACTTTAAAATGATGCTAGGGCATTAGCATTCTGGGAGCCCTTGTACCTCGTTCAGGGCGGCCTCCCGGCCAGCCTCACACTCCAGGAGTCTCTGTTTCAAAGCAAAGATGTCTCGCCGTGCCTCCTCCTCCCTCTGCTCCTCCTGGGAGAAGCGGGACTGCAGCCCTCGCAGCTCCTGCATCTGCTGCCCATTCTCTCCTTCAAGCACTTTCACCTGTCCATGTTAATGGGGATGCTGTTAAGAAGCATGTGTCAGGACTTGTGGTTGAAACCAAGGATGGCAGATCACATTTTTTCAGTCCCGATACCGATACCTGCACTGTGGGTACCGAGTACTGATCCGATTCCAGTGTAAAGTTAAGCTGTATTCCTCACTGTGACCGAGGAAGAGACTGGGAATCAGTCTCTTCCTGATCTGGCCGAGCGGCCATACTTGTCAATAAAGACTTTGACCTTACCAAGATGGCTGTCAAGTGGCCAGACTTGTCAGTAAGATCTTTGGCCTTACCAAGATGGCTGCCAAGCGGCCAGACTTGTCAGTAAGCTTTTGGCCTTACCAAGATGGCTGCCAAGCAGCCAGACTTTGGCACAAACCCCTGAGCTGCTCACCTGTCGGCGGAGCTCCTGCAGCTCTCTGCGTGCCTGCAGCCGGGACTTTTCCAGATCCCTCATAGTGCTCCGCAGGTCGTCCGCGTCCCGCTGTGCGGAGCTCCTGCGCTCCTCCAGGACCAGCGCCCTCTGCTCCAACTCCTCCACGGCGCGCCTCAAGCTGAGGGGAGGCCAGAGGGATGCATTCACAGCCACACTGATGTTAACAACAACACTGCAAAAATGCCCTATTAAATATAAGTGCAAATATATTAGTTATGAGCTGACTAATGCTTAAAACAAGCAAAAATAGCTGTAAGTGAAATTCACTTGATAAGATTTCCTAAACTAAGTGCACATTTACTTAAATTAAGTCACAAGATAAGCCATTCACTAGATAACCATTTAGGTTATGGACACTGGAGATGTGTCTGCCTTTGATAGCAAATGCCAGAAGTCCACTACACATTAGCTGGGTTTACATGGACACTTTTCTTCTTGTCATTCCGAATGGAATCCTTCCGATTGAAGATTTTGGGTTAGTTGTGTACATGTGATGCCATCTAATCAGGTCTGTTGTTTACATCCATCGTCACAATTAATCGGAATAGATGTTAAACATGCACACCACAGGCTCTGTAATGTATTTGGTTCCGCAAGCAAAAAGGCTAAAACCGGCTACCCTCTAGCATAAGCCTAAAGGGTGTGATTTAGAGCAAAATGCTTCAACAAAAGTGCTAATTCATACAAAACTGTCAAGAAAGATACACAGATACACACGGATAACAGAGATGTGATGATAATGATGACTTTCGAATGTTTAAACGAAAAGATTTAGATTTAATAACAGAAATGGTGTTGCATGTATCTGTGTTTTTATTATTGTGGGGAATCATTAAAGTAGCCTAACGTGATCAGATAGTCTCTTCGAATATATGAATATTTATTAATATTATCGTTAAAGTCGAATCGTGTAACTTTCTTATTCAGGATGTTTCAAACAAGTAGCCCTTCATACTACTCACCCTTGAAACAGCTCAAAACAGCAAAAAAATTGGTGACCCCTGCTCTAGTACGATGGGGAGAATGTACTGTAATGTCACTTATATACGCATGTCACAACGTGTTTTGTGCAGACTTTGTACAGTGGCTGTGCAGAATAGCCTACACCGCCTTGTCTCCAATCAATTTGGCATCACACAAAACAACAGCAGCCTTACATTAAGGCCAATGCATACTGCATGCAGGGCTGAAAGAGCGGTTCCGCTTTGGATCCACTCCCATGTTAATCAATGAGTCTTTGCACACTGCAAGAGGCGCACGCTGCTCGCTAAGCCTTGTGTTTTTGAAGCACTTGTACAGTACACTGCAATGGAAAATTGTACAAGCAGGGAAACCTGCAAATAATACATTTAAAAGAAAAAGGTTTGCTTGCCATTTATAAAATCATTGTTGCTGAAGTGTTGTCATAATATGTAAATATATTTGTGATTATACATTTACTCTCCTATAACATGCATAATATTATGTTTATACTGCATCATCAATGCAGTGCAACGGTTGTCATGACCAATTTATTAATACAGAGCGCGCTGGTGGGTGGGGCTGATAAAATCCACCGGAAAAAAAGCATAGCAAAGAAGCAGTCCTGAAAACGCTAGCGCTTTAGGTCCGGATCAGCTCCGTGTGCCGTGGGCAACGGGCGTAAGAGGGGGCATGCGCAGGAAAACACAACCAATAAGTAATCAGGTTTAACCATTTATACGGTTAATTGGTTAATGGTTCATTCTTCTTTCAAATGAGTTTCGGAATTACATTTTACAATTACAATTAATTCAACACATGGGTTGTGCATGTGCATGGTCCGTGTGCTTGTGTGTGTGTGTATGTGATTTCATTGTGACTGGAGAAAAAAGGTCAATTTGGCTCTGGAATATGTTTAAAACATATATGGAAGTACCCCTAAAAAAAACAATTTAACCCTCGTGTTATCACTAGGGTTACATTCCTTGGTACAGAGAACTACTCTGGGAAAGTAGGCAAGTTTCCACATTTGTTAAAAAATGACTTTTCGCTGTACCAATAAAATGTACGTGAGTGATGTTACTAGGGTTAAATTCATAAGCTTTCCCATTCTAGCTAGCTTTCACAGACTTGTTTCACATGCTTTGTTGCATGTCTCATGACAAATAAGCATAAATGTTGAAGTATAAAATCAGTCATAGTCCCCCTGTATCAACAAAAGCTTTTTTTTTTTTTTAGTGGAGTTGGAGGAACAGGGTCTGTAGTCCTTCATCAGTCCTTCTACAATCAGTCTTTGCCACACCAAGCACCCCCAAATAGCATACACATCTTGACAGGGCACACAAGTGCAAAATCTCCCCCAGGGAGTAATTTACTGTACATTACTATGGCTAATATTTAACATATTCTATGCCTGATTCATTTACTTATAAATATAATCATTTATGGTCATATCCATTGTTGATTACCAAGTTAGCTAGCTATCTCAGGCACTGGGATTGAGACGGTTAGAGACGAAATGTCACATAACTTGTAGGAATTGATTGATGACGTTATTATATGGCCCACTGCTGCCATTGGTATGGAAACCAATGACTTAGGAGACCCATTTATCCAAAGCGATTTACAGTTAGTACCTTATTACGTAAGTATTAAGGAACAGGTAATAGTTACACATATTACTTAAGGTAGGTCGAGCATAGGGGAGGGGGGAGATCAAACCCAGAACCTTGTGGTTGGGAGTCAACCAGCCTATAGTCTCAGCCCCTTCCGTTTATCAGCACTAATGTACGTCAAACAAGCAACTTGTGTGCTTCTGATAGATATTCATTGGCTGTTAGTATTGTCCCTTACAAGACTGTATACGTAATTACGCCACAACGCTAGTGCAATGCTTTGCCATATTTACTAATTTCAGTCTGTTTATTTTAAGCAGTAACCGTAGACTACTAACTGTATTTAACAGATTTACAAGCCAGACTCGAACTCTAATTCGAGCTAACTCAAACTAATTCCTCAGTAGAAGGTTAACGTCCGACTTGTTCATTGAGTTATAAAGTTATGGTTGGCGTGCATGTCAATCAAAATACCTCTCCAGTAAAGCAGGCGGGTCTTGAAGTGACTTTACGCAAGTAAAGGCTGGCTCTGCGAGAATGTCCCGCTCCAGCCCCTCTCTACTGTACCTGTTGTTGTCGCTCTCCGCCCGCTTGACGGAGGTCCGCAGCTCCTGGTTGGACGCCTGTATGGCCTCCCGGTCCCTGGCCTCGTCCCCCAGCGAGCGCCTCAGCTCCAGGACCTCCTTGCGCTGGTCGTCCCTCTCCTGGGCGACCTCCTGGAGCTCCCCGTGGGTGCCGTTCAGCTCGGCGCGTCCCGCGTCGCGCTCGTCCTCTGCCCGCTGCAGCTGCCTGCGCAGGCCCTCCGCCTTTAAAGGTGGAGTCAGCGATTGTGAGGCAAACACAGGCCTTCGTTAAGAGGCAGGGTTAGTCATCCGCGAGAACGCTCGCTAACTTCCGAGCCCATATCAAAACTAACTCCATTAGAAGCTCCGCCCCACACACACACGTTGAAACGCATTGAGAAGCCAAGGGCATTGTTGTTGCACGGTTTACTGTGTTTGCGTTCCTATTTACGGAGCCAGGGCTGTGTAGAAGTACCGGATCGTTTCAGCACGCACAGAGAACGGTAAGCTAGCGAAATGCGAGGAGACATTTGGTGAGTTTGACTAAATGTTTATTTGCTTACAATAGCTATGTGATGGGGTAAATGGGAACACAAACTGTGTGGTGCAGACCGCTCCACTATGCATCCTTGGCAATGCGTGTCCAATTTGTATCTTGCCGACCAGTTGTCAGAAACAAAACGGAATTTCAATTATTAATTAGAAATTATTTAAAAAAATGTAATATGAATATCTTATCTCACATCTTGAGTAGTTACATATACATTTTTAATAATCTTCTTCGCAGTTGGACTTTGGTCTGGAACCAAACTGCCAACTTGCAAAACATATGCTGACCAGTGGACTAAAAATGTATATTATATAGGATGGAGATAATGGGCTCGGTCAGTTTATAAGATGTGGTTCCTGTGTTAGAAGTCAGTTATCTCTGCAGACAGATTTGTCAATAAAGTTTTCCATTGTTTTATGTGGGTGCCTCTCAACAGTACAGCGGTGTACACAGATATAGTGTATTGTAGTAATCACAGTACGTCACCAATCTTCCCACTTCATGAACTAGCCAGACCCCGGCCGAGACCCTATACTGAGATGTTCTGCGGGCGCTACAGTAACCTACACAACTTCGCCATCAGTCAGGATTCTTACTATACGTTCTGAGGGACCAATAATCATTCCAGAGCAAGGGAGTTGCAGGCCTCGGTTGATTTATTTGGCCAAATAGATATAAAGTAAACTGTATTCACTCCTTGGAGAGTTGTATTTAGGACTGGTCGTCAGTATCAACACACTATCCACAGGGCACACCCACACCCCAGCCTTATTTTCCAGAGCTGAGAAAAGGGAAGAAGATTCAGAATAAATCCTGTTCAGATTTAGAGGCTCCATCTAAGCCGCCCCTCCCCTCACAAATATTGTGCGACCTACAGTCAGCTTCATGACAACATGGTGTGTGTGTGTGTGTGTGTGTGTGTGTGTGTGTGTGTGTGTGTGTGTGTGTGAATTAGGGAGGACAGAGTTTATCTGGCCGGGATAAGAGCCAGTTGGGCCTCCAGCCATGCGCTCTCTTCCCCCAGATACCCAGGCTCTCTCCTCAGCCTCACACCCCCCCCCCCCCCTCCCCCAAATACCCAGCCTCTCGTCCCCCCCAGACACCCAGCTCCCCCCCACACCGCCCCTCAACACCCGGTCTCACAGTGAGAGGAGCCGTAAGATGGGCGCATTGTAAACAGCATCTCCAGGAGGTTTGCTGGCAGGGGGGAGTAGAGAGTCAGCGCATGGAGGGAAGGGAGATGGGGGGTGTGTGTGTGTGTGTGTGTGTGTGTGGGGGGGTGCTTCGGAGGCCACACAAGGTGATACTTCCTCATACATTCTGCTGAGAGGGGGGAATACATTAATTACTTGTTTTTAAATATATTATAGGCAATCTTTTTATTTTTTATAATAAAGCTATGATATTAATTAATGATCATATTATGTCTAATTTATTTTAATAAAATGTATTGTTTCAAGTGGAGCAGGGTTGTGTTAGAGCTCCTCGTTGCTGCATGGGAGAAAATAAACACCCTTCACGGGCTTATTTACACAAGGGGTTAAACCCCCCGCTATAGCTTTACATTATTACGGTGCCAGGGACGGCACCGCGCTCCCCCCGTTTCAATGTGTGGCGGGGGCGGAGCTTCTGAGGGAGTTTGTTTTGATTTGAGCTCAAAGTTAGCAAGCGTTCTCGAGAGTGACTGACCCCCGTCTTTAAACGGCAAGCAGCAAACACGTTAACCGGCTGTGCTTCTCAGCTCACATGAACATCCATGCATCAGCAGCAACCCGGCTCTGTGGCCCTGCGGTACCTGGTGGCAAGCCGACGGCTAATTTATCTCCATGGCGACGGCCAAGGTCAACACAGCGCTGTGGTAAAAGGCTCTTCCTCACGCTGGTACTGCACTAATTGGTACAAATTCCCCCTCTAGTTGACCCAGGAGCAAAAGCAAAGCCTCTTCTGCGCCACGCCAATACAAACAAGCCTGCCTTGCCATATGTCTCCGTGCCCTTGCAAACAACCTTGGCCTTCTGTACCTGTATCTCCTGACTTCCTACCGATACATCCTGCCTGGCCGTATATTTCCATTTCTAGGTCTGGTCACATTATATCCCGATTCATCACATGATTCACATCAGCCATTCTAGCCATGGTAATATATGTCATAACACCACATTTCTGTCATTGGTAATAGTGTTACTGTAAACACACAGGTGGAAAAGCAAAGCAAAGGATTGTGGGGCATTGAGTGAGTAAATGTCCTCCGTACCTCATGCTGGCACTGCTCTTTCTGTTTGTTCAGTTCCTCCACTTGCACGGTCAGACTCCTCCTGGCACTCTCGCTGGAGCTCAAAGACTCCTCGAAGCGGGACTGTAGCTCCTTCAGCTCAGCTTGCAGGGCAGCTATCGTATTCTACAACAAAGCCAGCCGATGTTTTTTAGTCTATTTACAATGTGTGTTCTATTTCAGCGACCACTACGGTAAGCAATGCTTAAAATAGCTCAAGCATTTTAGAAGCATACTTAAACTGGTAAAATTTAACTTAACCAAACTGTTAAATGTGTTATTTTAGCTTATGGACAGCATGTACATTACTGTAGGGTAATGCCTTTACCTATGCCAATGATCAGTGTAAATTAAAAGGTTTTAAATTGAAACAAATATATAGTTTTATACCGGACATTTATGAAAACTTTTAATAAATGTCCGTAGGCTGAAAAAAAGTTTCACAACATTTAGTTGACAGCTTAATAATATACTTCCGTAACAGCAGATGTTGTACATGTATGGTTGTGAACTAATATTTGGATGTTAACACCCAGCCCTGTCAACAACATGGCACAAGAGGGCTCCTCGGGATCTCTCCTCTGGGTCTCTCCTCTGGGTCTCTCCTCTGGGTCTCTCCTCTGGGTCTCACCTGATCTTGCTCCTGTCTGCTCAGGGCAGCTCTCTGCAGACGCTCCCTCTCCATGCCAGCTGTGGCCAGTGTGTGCTGCAGCCCGGCCAGCCGCTCCGCTAAGCCAGCCTTCTCCGCCTCCTTCTGGGACAACGCCTGGCCAAGCAGCCGGCGTCCACGTACGGACGTTGGTGTTATTAACGCGTGTATAACGCCATGGCACAACAGCTCCCAAACTCATAGACCCCAAACGGAAGTGGAACCGTGTATAAAAAAATATATACAACAACAACAACAACAACAACAACAAAAACACACACGCACACACACACACACAACCCGCAAACAGACACACCCACCTGCATGCAGAGACCCATAGAGAGACGTCCAGCGAGACGCCCAGAGAGACCCACAGAGAGAGGCCCAGAGACCCACAGAGAGCTGCAGAGACCCCAGAACCCCCACAGAGAGAGGCCCAGAAACCCACAGAGAGATGCCCAGAGACCCAGAGACACTCAGAGACCCACAGAGACCCCCAAACCTCCAGAGACACTCAGAGACCCACAGAGAGACGCCCAGGGACCCAGAGACACTCAGAGACCCACAGAGACGCCCAGACATCCAGAGACACCCAGAGACCCACAGAGAGACCCCCAGACACCCAGAGACGCTCGGAGACCCACAGAGAGACCCCCAGACACCCAGAGACACTCAGAGATCCAGAGACACTCAGAGACCCACAGAGAGACGCCCAGACACCCAGAGACACCCAGAGACCCACAGAGAGACCCCCAGACACCCACAGACACTCGGAGACACACAGAGAGACCCCAGACGCCCAGAGACACTC